>JAVJIF010027286.1:0-69044 GCA_038442645.1 Agave tequilana | reverse complement strand
TGCGTTGATGCCTGGTGCGTCCGGGCAGAGACGGGTGAGGGAGAGTGGGCTGCTGGGCCCCATGCCTGTGAGCGCGGTTTCTTGCGTTTGACGAGACGCAGAAGCTTCGCTTTGGCGTTTGGTAAGCTGGTCTTCAGAGGACTCAACTTGAGGGAGTTACGCACTTGGGCCGCCAAACGCGGATTTCACGTATTGGACGTGCCGCGGACAAGGCCGCGATTGTACGTCGCATCCAGCCTCAGTTGGACAACCGACGGTTCCAACTTGCAGCTGACGCGCACGTCTCCTCTGTCGACGCTCAGCGTTTCGATTGCGTCGCGGAGGAGGAGGAGAGAAACCGACAACATCCTGATGCTGAACATCAAGGTTTTAACCACGCGGGTCCTCTGAGGGACACTGACGCGGGTGTTCTGTGCGACGCGGTTGGTCGCAAAGGCAGATGTGCCTGGGACCACGCGGGCCTTCTGAGAGGCGTTGACGCGCGTCTCTTGCTTGGCACAGTCGGCAGCAGGGGAGCTCGAGAGAGCCACAGATCGGGACTCGAGGCCATTCCCCGTTGAGACCCGACGGCAGACGCGGGTCCTTGGGCTCTTGGAGCCAGAAGAGAGGAACTCTTCGTACTTCGCCTGGTCGAACTCGACAACGAGCAATTCGACCATCTTTTCCTCATGTGGACGTCATCTTGCGCCACTACCTGTTCGTCAGTAACGAAAGTAGTCCCCAGCGGAGTCGCCATCTCTTGTTGGGCACGGAAAAAGAGTGGGAGGTGTAAAATTCCTTGAATCAGATGAAAAATTACAACAGACTAATCTTCCGGTTACAAGGGAGGGAGGATGTTGAAGCTTGAATCCCCCCTTTGTTTAGTGCTGGGTTCTTCGTGTGGCGGCGGAGAGTGAATCTTGTTCTCCGTTGACCAGATGATCGTCTGGACCGTTGATTAGTACTCAATATTGCATATTTTACATCATAACTCCCATGCATAATACAAATAAATAAGTGATTTTACTCCTCTTCTCTATATTATTGCAGGTACACAATTAAGGAGAGATATTCAAATAATCACTTAATTAACACTAATTAAGTGATTAATTAAAAGATAAAGGATAAAGCCAAATCTCAATCCAGATCTAGAGAGATCGCGCAACAAACAGAGAATCCAAGTGGTCCACGTGGATAACCACTTCCCAACTGATCTCCACCAGAAAGATCCGATCCAACGGCCACGAGATTGCCGCGATCCGCGGCAAGGGGCGCGGCAATCTGGTGGCTGTGATCCCCGGATTTTGTGGCAACAACCTACTCTCCAGAAGCTTCTCCAATCTGCTATAAATACTGCATCATCACCTGCGAGCTGAGACTGATCAGAGAAGAGAGGAGATTAGTTTTAGGTGTTGTAATTTTCATTTTTCTCTAGGTTTTGTTCTTTAGTTCCCTCTTCTTCTCTATCCCTAGATTTCATTACAAAAGAGAGTGATTGTGAGGGAGAGAGCTGTGTAATCAAGGGTGACAACTTGAAGCTATGCAAGGATTGATCCATCCTCCATTCCTCTACTTGAGTTTGATTCTAGTTTCTTGCTTTCTTTACATGCTTTCTTACTTGCTTTCTTTATTTCATGCAATTTACTTCAATGCTTTGTTTAGTTCTTTAATGGCTTCTTGTAGCTAATTTTCATTCCATGTACTAGTTTACCACTAGCTTAGCCTACTTCACTACTCATGGGTGATTACTTTTGTTAATCTTGCAAGTGTATGATCTTCTCTTCTCCGATGGTTAAACCACCATCTTGCAAATGAGAAAGTAATTAGGTCAACATGTGAGAGGAATTCTAAGCCTATGGAGTGACAACATTAGGCAAAGCTTTCATTATCAAGGAGATTGGTAAGCTTTGGCAAGCTAGCAAGGTAATCTAGTCTTGGATCACTTTCTTTAAGTTTCTTATTCTTTTCTTGTTAATACAACATCCACATCACTTCTTGATCTCTTTTCCACTTCCACCATGAACATATCCATCTTCTTTTAGTTTCTTTTGCATCACTAAGTTTATAATCAAGAGAAGACTACTAGTTTGTTCACTTCACAACCTAACGTTTAAAGCTTCCATCGCGAGCTCTCCCTGAGATCCGACTCGGTATAGCCTTGTGCTATAGCGGAGACAAGAAAGGGTACATCAAATACATTCTATACACATAATAAGTACACGCCCTTTTTCAGTCTAATCATAAGCTAGTGGTAAACTAGTACATGGAATGAAAATTAGCCCTTTTTCAGGCTAATTTTCATTCCATGTACTAGTTTACCACTAGCTTAGCCTACTTCACTACTCATGGGTGATTGCTTTTGTTAATCTTGCAAGTGTATGATCTTCTCTTCTCCGATGGTTAAACCACCATCTTGCAAATGAGAAAGTAATTAGGTCAACATGTGAGAGGAATTCTAAGCCTATGGAGTGACAACATTAGGCAAAGCTTTCATTATCAAGGAGATTGGTAAGCTTTGGCAAGCTAGCAAGGTAATCTAGTCTTGGATCACTTTCTTTAAGTTTCTTATTCTTTTCTTGTTAATACAACATCCACATCACTTCTTGATCTCTTTTCCACTTCCACCATGAACATATCCATCTTCTTTTAGTTTCTTTTGCATCACTAAGTTTATAATCAAGAGAAGACTACTAGTTTGTTCACTTCACAACCTAACGTTAAAGCTTCCATCGCGAGCTCTCCCTGAGATCCGACTCGGTATAGCCTTGTGCTATAGCGGAGACAAGAAAGGGTACATCAAATACATTCTATACACATAATAAGTACACGCCCTTTTTTAGTCTAATCAAAAAATGGCGCCGTTGCCGGGGAGAGCGACGTTATTTTTGTTGTAAAGTGAAGTACTAAACGATTCTTCTTCTCTGTTTGCAGGTTACAGGTTAAGAAACAGGAAAATATACATTGCAGTCACATATAAGTGGACCTGGGCCTCTGCTCAAGAAAGCAGGGCCCAGGATCCCTCCAGAGTGCCGCGGATCCACAAGCTTTGCCGTGGAAACGCGGCACAATGGAGTGAACTCCTAACCAATTTTCTGCAGGGGCTTCTGCTCTGCAAGATACAACTGCTTATATACTTGATTTCCTGTATAATTCACTGTATTCCTGTTAATTAATTCAACAGTAAAAATTGGTTGATAATTGCTAAAAATTGTTTAGACACTTGCATTTCAGGCACGTGTCTCTTCAATTCTTTACTTTTACTGTTGAAGAGTGCTGGAGGCAAGGTACGTGTTTGCATTGCATATTAGACTAGGACAAACTCTTGCTTGATTTCTTGCTTTGAGTGAATCCTTGTTATATTTCTTGTACACTTGCACAATTCAATTCTAAGGGCATACCCGTAAATAAGATAAGTGGGGGAGTTCATTACCCTTTCCTTAGCCCGAAAACCATTTTCCCAAGCACTCACTAACCCAAACCCTAATTAATAAAAAGTAGACGTTGGCCCTAGGGACATCTCGGACTCATTTAGGAGATTATCCTAAGGGGGAAAAGTGTTGGAATTTAACTCTTGCAAAATCAGTGTCTAGGAAAGGGGTTGAGGGCCGAAAGCCCGAAGGTTGCTGGTTACTTAATTAAGGAACGTCTCCGGACGGAAAACCTCCCACCAACCTTACCCTTCCCTGGCTGATTAGCTTGTGGTTAGAGTCTACACTAAACCTCCCGTGGACGGTCTATCAGTTAGGAGTCGTCTAGGTCTAAGTCTACCCTAACTTAGGTTAGAATTTTTTCTTTTCTTTCTTCTTTTGTTGTTTGTTTGTTTGTTTGATTTTTGTTTGTGATTGTGTGATATGGCTTACAATTACAATTCTTTCCATCCATATGTCACACACACTCCATATTCGGATAATTCCAACCCGGTGTTTTATAATATGCACCAACCAAATACGCCGGGTTGGCCTTATCCGAATCAATACGACCCATACACCCCATCTAACGATTATAATGTCCAAAATAATTTCAACTCTTCACCGAGTAATTGGGGATTCCAGTACCCCGAGTTAAATTCTCAATTCCTTGTCCACCATATTCACCTTGTCCACAATATTCATTTCCTGAGTCCACTTCCTATACTCCTTTTTCTGAACCTCCATTTGAAGAAAAATCTGAGTTGCAAAGGAGTTTAGAAGCTAATTTACATCGAGCTGAGCAAACATTTCCAGAATCTTTTCCCTCTCCAATTCCACCGTATTTTCAAGAGTCCTACTCAGTTCCACCATTCCTAATAAACAACCATTTGTCATGGACACGAGTAAAGATCTCTTGTGTGAGTCCACTTTTCCATCACCACCCATTTTGACTCACACGATTCACAAAATTTCCAATTTCAAGATTCCTATACTCCCATTCTAGAGCAGCCATCTGTAGATCTATCACATCTAGAAAAGAGTATAGACATCTTGCAAGAGTCTTTCTTACAATATCAAACAACACGTACCGAGTCTTTCAATAGTGTGAAAGATCAATTGGATAACCTTCTTAGGAAAGAGGAAACTCTAGCCTATCAACATTTGACTAATCCAATTGTACCACACTCTATTGATATGACTCAAGACTCTTGTCATCTTGGAAATCCAGATTCAATTTCAGCAAGTTTTTCATTTCCTAAACTTGAACTTGTCCAAAATTCAAATCCAATTGACATTTTGGCAAGTTTTTCATCTCCTAAAAATAAACTTGTCCAAACTCCAGATCCAATTGACGTTTTGGCAAGTTTTCCTTTTTCTGAAATTGAATTGGAACATGATTTTGATCCTGAACTTTCATTTGATGATTCCAATCTACTTCCTGATTCAATCATGACTTCCATATCCTTACCTGATTTCAATCCATTTCTGAGTCAGAATTGGATCCATTTCCTATCCATTGTGAAAATGAATCACCAATCTTTTATGATGATCACATAGAACTTGGCCAATTCCATACTTCTGAAAATCCTATCGATAAATTGGCAAGTTCTCCACATTTAATTGAACTACATGAGGAATGGGATCTTGAACCCCAACTTTGTGATTCAATCCATTTTCCTGATTCCATAATGATTCCGGTATCTTTACCTCACTTCAATCTTTTCCCGGAGTCAACCTTGGATCCTTTCCCAATTCACAATGAAGTTGAATCACCCATCTTTGAGGATCATGTCGAACTTGCCCAATTCTACACTTCTGAAAATTCAATTGACATATTGGCAAGTTCTCCATTTTGTGGAATTGAACTAAAGGAGATATGTGACCTAGATTTGCACATCTGTGATCCAGTTCAAATCCCTGAATCATTATTGACTCCGATTATATTACCCAATTTGAGTAACCTTCTAGAGTCAGTTTTGATTCCCATCCTTCCTGAACTGGAATCACCAATTTTTAATAGTCACATTCCATCGTTGGACAATTCATGTGGACTTGAGTGACATTTCTTGACTTGGACCCAATTCTTAAATCCATTCTGACTCCCGAACCGTATCTTGAATTCATTCACTTCCCTGAGTCGGTGTTACTTTCCGAGTCCAAGTTAACTGTTCTATCATTTCATTCACCATTCTGGGACAAGGATTTGATGAAAATGATTCTGAAATTATAAGGAAAATCTTGAAATTAGATGGGGTTATGTACATAATTAAGAGCACACACGTATGCATCATTTTCATGGGTCATATTTTTGTGATTTTTGGTAGGTTTTTGAAGACCCAACGCCAAGCTGATTGGGCCATGTTCCGTGGACCAGTCCGACCACCCCCAGAACCACCTCCTTAAATTATTTTTTTTTACTAACATAGGATTCACTAACATAAAATTTAGGAAATAATAATAAAAAAAAAAAAAGAAATAAACATAAAGGAGGATTTTCATGTTTAAAAGAGTCCCACATTTTCCAAATTCTACATCTTTCTAAATTCCTAGGAATTCCCATATTTTCAAAATTCAAATTCTTTCCATCTTTCTAAATTCCTAGGATTCCTAAAATTCTTAGGATTCCTCAAATTCCATCTTTCAAAGAATTCCTAAATTTGAGGTCTTTCCAAATTCCTAGGAGTCAAAGATTCTTTTCATAAATCCCTAGGGTAAATTTGTTTTTGACCTAGGGATAATTTAGGGACTCTCAAAATTCCTTTCTCCTATAAAAATACCCCTCCCACATATTTCTCTCTCACCCGAGAAAAAAACCTCAGATCCCTAATTTCCTCTCAAAACCTCAGCTCTACAAATTTTCCCTTCTCCTGCTTCCTTAAGATTGCCGCGGATCCACAAGCCAAGCCGCGCAAACGCTGCTCTTCTGTAGAATCCAGTGCCCAGAAAAATTTCCCACCAGTCGATTTCAAGTGCTTCTTCCAGATCTGGTGTCACAATTTCTTCCAGAGTTCTCTGCATCCACAACAGAGATCGTTTTCTTCCCCCCACGTAATCCGGGGGTGGTTCGATATTCTAATCTCTACTCTTTACTACTTTAATCTTCAATCTCTGTTATGGCACCACAAATTTTTCCTGAAAAAGACTTTGGGCGGATTTTGATTGATAATAATGGGTATGGACATGTATTTTTAGAACGAATAAGGGCTAGGAATTGGTACAATTTGATTTATGATAATTCTGAGACCGAGTCATTCTATTGTCCTGAGTTGGTGAAGATGTTTTACACTCACCTAGATCAGGCCTCGGTAGATTCACAAGCTTACCAATTCACTGTCCACATGCCTAATGGTGATTTCATTGTCACGCTTCCTCTTATTGAGGAAGTCACTCATGTCCCGACCAACCCACCCCTCCCTTTAATTGACTATATGACTGTTATGGGAGTTCGCTGCACGGAGCAGGATCGTGGGCTAAAGGCTAGCACCACGTTTAGGAATGTTCATTGCATAGGACGTTGGATCCTACGCAATATTTTAGGGCTAGACCATACCACGACTTTTAACAGGCCTGTGCTACAGATTATACATGACTTGATGACTAGACAACGCACGGTCTGTTTAAACAAGGTTATCTTCCATGCACTAATTGTCAACTCTTCCCGAACAAGAGGTGCCAAATACACACACCCATCCTGATTACACGTCTGTGTAGGACCTTCCTACCAGATGATGTATTTGATTCATTTGATAGAGTGTTTGCTGCACCAGAGAGACCGACCAGTGCATACACTAGTTGTTTACACGCACTCTGGACACCTACTGTCCAGCCAGAAAATGTGCCTGTAGTGTCCTCATCTTCGGAGAGTTATGATGCGGAGGATGAACCCGAATTTTGGAGGCAGGAACCCCCTGTAGAGACACGTGCTTTCATGTCTACCTTATGGAAAGGCATGAAGAAAATATTTAGAGGGCAAGTAAGGCTGAGAAAGAAGGTGGAGGAGCAATCTTCCAGGTTGGAGGAGCAATCCTCTAGGCTAGATACTATTGAGGCGACATTGAGGAGGACACAATCAGCTGGGCCGAGCACCACATCGGTTCCAAAAAGGAGGAGGGAGTGACTTTTCACCTTTTACCTGTTTCATGCATTCTTTTTATCTTGCATACATCGAGGACGATGCATGAGATAGGTATGGGGGGGTAGATACTAACTTAGGATTTTTCATTTTCTTGTTAGGTTTTTTATTTTTAGGATTTTTACTTTCTTTGTAGGTCTTTTATTTTTAGATTTTTTTTTTTTTTTTTTCTAGATTTTCCACTTTCTTTTTAGATTTTATCTTTTCTTTTAGAAAAAAAAAAATAAAAATAAAAAATAAAAAAATAAAAACTTTTTGAAATAAGAAACAATGTTTTGATCTATTTTTAAGAAAATTAAGATGTATCTTAGAAATTAAGAAAGCCTTAATTATGACATCTTAAACCTAGTTGAAGTAATAGATCTTGTTTTAGATTATAGGATAAGTAAGTAAAATTGGTGAGATATTCTTATCTTGAATTTTTTGCCTTAGATAATATGCACTTCACACTTACACATTTCTTGGGATGGAAACAAAGACCAAAAATGCCATATATATAAAAAAAAAAAAAAAGAAAAAATAAATATATAAATAAAGCATCACTTATTAAGCTGGGAAATTGTGCCTCAAGAAGCATAATGACTCACGCCTAACGGTGATCTCACTTATTAAGCTGGATAATTGTGCCTCAAGAAGCATGATCATTCACGCCTAACGGTGATAAAAAATAATCCCCTTTAGTTTTGTGGCCTTTTTCACTCGAGACCTTAAACCCGAGGGATGTTTTCTCATCTGGTGCCCTAAAACCATCTGGTTTGGGAGTCATCGGTTAAAGGCTCGCTACAGGGGTGAACTAGAAAGCCTAAGAAAACTAAGGATGAAAAAAAGAGAAAAAAAGAAAAAATATATATAAATAAATAAATGGCTTATGGTTGGAGTTGAAATCCCGAGAAATCTTCACTTACACGGTGTGCATATTATCTAGGTTTTATGAAAGATAAAATATTCAATCCAATTTTGAATTCTTACCTTAATTAAAAACAAGATTTTGCAGGGATACTAAGTTTAAGAAAGAATAATTATAGGCGGACTTATGACCTAGGATCACTTATATTTTTGCAAAAATAGTTTGTAAACTTGTCTCTTATTCAAAATGCGTTTTTCGAAAATACTAACATTTGTCTTCTTTCTTTATGGATTTTGTGGGTGTAATCCGCTGAAAACCCTCAGGAGACAACACTCCTCCTCTAGGGTAACCTAGAGGTTTAACGGCTTGTTGCACATGCTCAGTGCAATCGCGTCACCTGCGAAAGTGGTGTAATAAACTTGTAGCTTAGATTTTATTTTCTTTTTCTTTGTTTTTGCTCGGGACGAGCAAAAGAATAAGTGTGGGGATGTGATTAGTACTCAATATTGCATATTTTACATCATAACTCCCATGCATAATACAAATAAATAAGTGATTTTTACTCCTCTTCTCTACTTATTTGCAGGTACACAATTAATGGAGAGATATTCAAATAATCACTTAATTAACACTAATTAAGTGATTAATTAAAAGATAAAGGATAAAGCCAAATCTCAATCCAGATCTAGAGAGATCCGCGCAACAAACAGAGAATCCAAGTGGTCCACGTGGATAACCACTTCCCAACTGATCTCCACCAGAAAGATCCGATCCAACGGCCACGAGATTGCCGCGATCCGCGGCAAGGGGCGCGGCAATCTGGTGGCTGTTGATCCCCGGATTTTGTGGCAACAACCTACTCTCCAGAAGCTTCTCCAATCTGCTATAAATACTGCATCATCACCTGCGAGCTGAGACTGATCAGAGAAGAGAGGAGATTAGTTTTAGGTGTTGTAATTTTCATTTTCTCTAGGTTTTGTTCTTTAGTTCCCTCTTCTTCTCTATCCCTAGATTTCATTACAAAAGAGAGTGATTGTGAGGGAGAGAGCTTGTGTAATCAAGGGTGACAACTTGAAGCTATGCAAGGATTGATCCATCCTCCATTCCTCTACTTGAGTTTGATTCTAGTTTCTTGCTTTCTTTACATGCTTTCTTACTTGCTTTCTTTATTTCATGCAATTTACTTCAATGCTTTGTTTAGTTCTTTAATGGCTTCTTGTAGCTAATTTCATTCCATGTACTAGTTTACCACTAGCTTAGCCTACTTCACTACTCATGGGTGATTGCTTTTGTTAATCTTGCAAGTGTATGATCTTCTCTTCTCCGATGGTTAAACCACCATCTTGCAAATGAGAAAGTAATTAGGTCAACATGTGAGAGGAATTCTAAGCCTATGGAGTGACAACATTAGGCAAAGCTTTCATTATCAAGGAGATTGGTAAGCTTTGGCAAGCTAGCAAGGTAATCTAGTCTTGGATCACTTTCTTTAAGTTTCTTATTCTTTTCTTGTTAATACAACATCCACATCACTTCTTGATCTCTTTTCCACTTCCACCATGAACATATCCATCTTCTTTTAGTTTCTTTTGCATCACTAAGTTTATAATCAAGAGAAGACTACTAGTTTGTTCACTTCACAACCTAACGTTTAAAGCTTCCATCGCGAGCTCTCCCTGAGATCCGACTCGGTATAGCCTTGTGCTATAGCGGAGACAAGAAAGGGTACATCAAATACATTCTATACACATAATAAGTACACGCCCTTTTTCAGTCTAATCAACCGTCAAGGGATCTTCTCCTTGGCAGGTAGAAGGAGTAACTCAGCCCCGTCTACCAAAACTCTAAAAGAGAAGGTAGGCGAAGAGCAACTTGTACGCAGCAAGTTGGCTTGAAGAGTCGAGCTCTCTCTCTCTGTATGTGTCGCGCCTGTTGATATCTCTCTGTTGTCCTCTTCTGCTTCTCTTCTTTTTTTTTTTGATTGCCAAGGGTCCGACCCCTTCTTCATAGTGACGGGGCTATTTATAGAGGTCTTAGGGGGTGAACGTGCCCCCCTAAAAGCGCTCCACAATGAGGGCCAACTTCCCCGCTACATGGGCGGTAACCAACCCACGTGCCTGCTAAAGACACGCCACGATGGGAGCTGGTTTCCCTTACGTGTGGGCAGTGATTGGTCCCTTAACCAAGGCGGTTATAACTGAGACGCGGGTGTCAGGCCAATGCGCCTTGATGCTGAGACGCGGGTGTCAGGCCGACGCGCCTTGATGCTGAGACGCGGGTGTCGAGCCAACGCGCCTTGATGCTGAGACGCGGGTGTCGAGCTAACGCGCCTTGATGCTGAGACGCGGGTGATAGTCCCTCGCGTCTAGAGCTTGAAACTTTGTTTTTTCAATGGCTTGTCCTCCAGTAACTTTTGGACAGCCTACATACATCTGAGTGTAATACAAAAAAGTCTTTACATCTCTGTATTATATTTTTGAAAAAGAAATACAGAAGATCCGAGTATGTGATCCTTCCATCTCCATCAACCCCTCACTTCGAACCGAAGAAACGCTTACCGGAGAGCATCAACCGGAAGAAGTCTTACCTCTTTATTCACACCACCCCCTAAAGATTCTAGCATCGGTGAAGAGACAACCTAGAGGCTTCACACAATAAAGATTTGTTCATCAGAGGTGAAGACTCTTCGGGTGAAAGACTTTCTCCTTTCTATCCCGTACATGCCTCCAAGGCAACTAAACGGATGCCACCATTCTATTCACATTTGCAAGAAGAATAGGATGGACTCTGAGAAAACCCTCTGCGAGCGAGGTAACGACGTTCGACCAGACTGAAGCATGCAAGACACGGAAGAAGAATGTGATAGTATCACATCCCCTCAATCACTCTTCTTCCAGAGATCTTCAAACTCTTGGAAGAAGAGTGATTTATCAGCGCATCCAGCCGATGGACTCCTTCTCCTCCTTCCTCGTGCACGCCATAAGAAAAGAGGCTTTCAAACTCAAGGTCAAAGCTTGCCGGCCCGAGATTGAACGAATTGGAAATCAGATTGCCCGATCGGGTTGAAGTAAGAATCCTACCTCTCATCCTCTATGGCGGCACCCTGTCACGACAGTTAATGCGTCGCAACAAGTCCTTCACAGGTACTAATGTGATGCACCGACCAAACTCCCTGAGAACAAGAGCCTGCCCATTATTTTCATCGTGTCCCCTCTCCTTTTATTTCCTCCATTTGATGAAAAGGAGGGAAGAAAGCATGGTGAACCATTTAGGAAAGAGCCGCAACGAAGTTAAGGTTTTGATGTATTTTGAAGCAGCTTAAAGAAGGTGAAGATGATACTTTTTCTCCATATCTCCTCCAATTTATAGATAGATAAGTGAGTTCATCACCATCAATGTGATTTCTTGGAAACACATGTGCCCCTGAAAAATCATCCCACAATCCGAAAAGATCGTTCAGTCGAGGAGATAAAAAGCTAACCATCGCCACTAAGCCTTTATGACGCTAAAAGTCAAATCGATGCTCTTAATGACACCAAGATTTGAATCGACAATGACATGACTAAATAATAGCTACCTCCCATTAAATACCAAAGATCCGCCATGATGTTAAAAGATACTCCGGACGATCTTCTGACTTCCAAGAACCATGACAAACAAAAGAAGCCACCTAGTTGACTCTACTCTCTCACTTTCCCTCTGCGAGCTCCAACAAGTGCGAAAGCGGAGGGGGTATCTGTAGTGGTCAAAATTTAACGCCTGCAAGATTACGACACATGTCCATTGGTAGGAACATGTGAAAGCTCTCAGGATCTCCATTCTGAAATCCCAACCACGCCTAAATCTGACGGTCGCCCTCACCCACAGCTCCGAAGCCATATTGTCTTTCGAAGACCTCTCAACTCCGAGCTAATAATATCGCTATGTGGTATCCATTCCCTCTATTTCAGTAGCAGATTGAGATAGAATACCTTCAAATCGCGAAGGCGATTGTGCACTTTATCCCCTACTCGATAAGAACTCTGTAATGACCCACAACTCAGTAAGCAATTATAAATAACAACAGATCACCCCTCCAGCGTATCAATCTTGATAAACTGGATACAATCTCAGCGGTTACGAGGATTTGTAGATTCAAATTGAATAGTTAGCGTTCTAAATATTCCTGAAATATCCCCGATATAGCACGATATTGCGCTTACGGCATCTAGCTGCAACGATTTGGCTCATCCAAACTAATATAGTGTTTTGCACCCAACATCGCCGATAAATCGGCTTGGACCCGATATATCGATGGCAATTTCGGCGATTTTGGAGCCGATAAAGCGTTTTACACCCAATTTTAAGTTAAGCATTTGAGTGATTCAAGAGATGTGACAATGTGACATTTGTGAAGATTTTACACTTGGATAATGATTATAGTTTCATAAGCTAATGCAAGTTGTCGAGGTAAGTATATCTTAAACTTGTAAATATGATATTTTATGTAACTTTGTATGATTTAATTGCCTTATTAAGATGCTATTTAGGTCCAGAAGATATGTATATTTACTGATTTTGGCATTCGATTTTTGAAAATAACCCTGATATATTCCCGCTATATTCCCATCTCTGATAAATTTTACCGGTCGACATAGCCGCTCTGTCCGCTATTTAGAACATTGCGAATAGTTGAAGATCTGTATCTATTCATATCCACTCCACCGTGAATGTTAGGTACCATTTCTCTATCATGAGAGGGGGTTGCTCCTATAATTCTCAGAGCACATATACCCTATCACCACTTTTCATAATACATTGTCAGTTTTTCTCTGCCGGTCCTCCCCATTATCAATTACTGATTCTCATTCTCGAGGGTCTTGGGACAGCATTATACCGGTGCTCCTAGCCTGAAAGTCATTTTCTTTCTCTGTGTGCTCTGACTAGTGTTTTAAATGTCAGTCTGATATTTTGAAATGTCGTCCGACATTTTGTTTTCAAGCCCTCACCGTCCATCATCGCCACCCTCATTTGAAATGTTGTTTTGGAAAATGTCGGCTGACTGTTTGAGAAAAATCTGATATGTCGGCCGAAATTCCAGAAAAAACTCAATATGTTGATTGGTCTTGAAAGTTAGAGTAATTAAGAAAATTTTACAATGGTTAAGTAAGAGTGTATGCAAAATATTAAGATAAGTATACCTATTTGAAATATATTTATATAATTTTGCATAAGTTGTGCATGTATTGGACGTATATTTGTTACCCGTCATGATGGTCCGAAATTTACAAGATATCCCAAAATATCTCCGAATCATAAATCCGACATCCGATTACGACATTCGATATTTCCCCGATATCCAACATTTAAAACACTAGCTCTAACAAGTTCGATCGTGGGCTTCCAATTGCTTGTGGCGGCGTTTTATCCACCACACTAGGCATAACCTAAAAGTTGATAGTAGTTTCTTAAAATTTACCCTTCTGTTAACTTACTCACAACTGCACATATCATGAAGCTTTTTTTGATATTACCAAGACTTGTTAGTTTCCATGGTTGGTTTCCCCGTTCATCCACTTCCTGTACGCTATACTTTTTGTGAACTCTTGGAATCAACATATTTCTTCCTTTGTAGTATATAATACTATTAAGCAGATCAACATTTCTTGTGTTATAATATTATTATGCCCGGATTGCGATTTGCCAAAAGCCTGGCCTCTGTCCCCACTCTGCCATGTGGAGTTTTTTGTGTAGCCTGCCTATATAACTTTAGATATAATTTATTTTCACAAAAAAGAATTGATAATATCTACTTTTTTCTTATTTAATTTTTATCAGAGTTAATATTTTTCATATAAGTTTTGTTTACTTATTTTTTAATATTTAATTAATTTGAAGTTTTGATAATTGTACTAGTGAATTTATTCTTCATTCTTCAATTAAATTCATTACTTATATGATACTTATAATTCCCTAATGAAGTCCAAATAAAGTTTAAATATAGGTAAACCAATGTACAAAGGATAACATTTCTTATACCAACTCTAATCGTGGTTCGAAATTGGTATCTGAATTGGCCGAAAGTTCGTGGTCTTGGAATCGGCCATATGCTGTATTGGTCATTTTATCTTAGTGATATCAGAATCGGTCAAAAAAAAAAATTTAAAAAATTAAAAATTTAAAAAAATATTAATACTTGGAAGCATTTTGATATATTGTTTGAGAATAATTGATAGAATTTAAATCACATTAGAAGAAAATTATTGATAATTTTAAACAAATAATCTAACAAGCTAACAAATAACTAGTCTAACAATCTAATTAACATTCCTCAAACCATGCGCTAAATATTAAACTACAATGATCTAATTGCTTATACTCAGTAAATCTGTATATCTCAGTAGATTAATTTGGGCACGGATTACATGATAAAGGTTGATTCATTGCACTTGTTTGCGTATTTGCGTGCTACGAGTTACCGGGTCTCTCTCTCTCTCTCTCTCTCTCTCTCTCTCTCTCTCTCTCTCCGCGCGCGCGCGTGTGCGTGGAGGAAATAGTTTATGGTGGGGTTTCAAGCATTAGTCCTTTTTTCGGGGTGCTGGCTAGGTGAACCAGACCCCCTTCTATTTGGCTGGGTGGTTGGTTTGTTTTTTGTTTGGTCCCTAGCATGATATCACAAGGTTGTTTATCGTGTGTTTTGCCGATGTAAGTTTTGTCAAGTCAGCTCTCCAATGATTCGTGTTCCATACCTTGGCCTCATTAGTTTACACCATACTCATAGAAACATACACATATATTGCAAATGCAGGTTTGGAACATTTTATTGCCAAAACAGAAGAAGAGTACGTCCAACTCGCACTGGAACTGGCATCTGATGTTGAGCGCTCTCAGAGTTGAGAATGATGCTCAGAGAACTAATGGCGAAATCACCAGTCTGCAATGGACCAAAATTCACACAAGACCTGAGTCTGCGTACAGGGGCATGTGGCACAGGTATTGCCGCGGTGATGTGCCCGCCTTGAAGAACTTGGAAGCCCTCCAGCTGCAGCAGACGCAGGCTGACAAGATCTCCTTCATGTTCTCTGATGTTGCGAAGGGCACTACTGTTGAAGAGAATAACCAGACAGCTCTGAAGATGAATGGTGTAAGCTCGAATTCTTCGTCAACTTCAAACTTGTCTAGCTCTCAGGAGAAGCAGAATCAGATTGTAAATTGTGTCAACCCAAGTTAGGTGCAATATTATAATTGGTACACCAGATATTCTGGTGCTTGGGGCCAGCAGTTTGCTGGAAGAGTAGTACATGGCAGGTGAAGTCAAACATTCTTTGGGATGGGGTGTCAGTTTGAATGGTAGAATGGGTTGCAATGCAGAAGGCGATTCAATCACTTGGTGCAGTCATATGATTATTATACTCACAATTCTAAACGAAATTGGGGAGAAGATTTTGGCATTGGATTCTTGAGTCTGCTGGTAGGCATCCGAGACAAAAATTTAATCAAGTTGGTGCTGTCTGGTTGCAATGCACATATGGAACAGGATCAGTGAAGCTTCTGCATGTCCGAAGGTTATGCTTGAACGATTTTTGGTTTTCTCTTCTTCACAAATTAGCATGAAACTTTGGAAGTTATCTCCATAGTGTTCCTGGATGACCTGGTTTGTTATTCATGGAACAAGCACTTTGTTGATGCAATTGGGCGCAAACAATGTGGCTAAGAGTTGCACTGCTCGTCCAGAAGCCGCTGTAGTTCAGTGGCTTGAGGTGCTGCCTGACAAACTAACTCAACCACAATAGGTTTTCCTCATTATGACATACCATGCTGTCTCGATGATTTGGAGAAGTAAAAAATATAGGAGTGAATGGCGCGGCAACGCAGTTTGGCACACATCGGCCTGGAGAATGATCCTTCAACACTGCAGCACAGAAATTGAGAGAAGAGAGGAGATGCAAGGATTTATATCCGTGAGTGAACGAGGAGCAGAGATTCAATGTATCAAACTCATATCATAATCTCCTTTACATCCCACTTACAGTCTTCTCATGATTGGGATTGGATCATAAACTGGATCCAGGGCATAAAATTCATGGTACACAAACATAACGTTCTTGCTTGCTATGGCAGAGATTTTTCACCGCGAGCGATCGGACGGTCAATCCTCACCACAAGCGAGGATAGAGTTGAGTGGGGATTAAGCGTGTGAGAGAAAATAATACACAGCACAAAAGAGACACTGGATTTTTACGTGGAAACCACGAGGAGGAGGGAAAAAATCCACTATAATCCATAGGTTAAAGGAATTACAGGAATTGAATGCCAAAGTCTCAGTGTTAGGGTTAGCTGGAAGCAAAAGTATCAAGAACAAGTCCGTCTCGTTGGATGAGAAGATCTATTTATGCTTAATCAGATCTGCGTACATGGTGCTAGATGATACGGGTGCATTCCTCGTAACCGCATGATCTGTACGTGTAAATTTGTTGTAACGATCATGATTGTTGGCGCTTGATTGCTGGGATTGTATGCAGAGAAATTCGCCTGTCTATAATTGCCGAGGTGGAGGGCATTTAATGTTATGAACGTGAAGAAAGATCAGGCTGCGAAACTGGGAGGATCTGTTGTCGAGGTTATCTTGTGCGGACCTAAAATCTCCAAAAAAAGGGAGAGCTCCGGGATGGTTGGGAGCATCAGAGCTATCTGAGTAGAAGCGTCCTCGAGACGAGAGCAACTTTTAGAATGGTTCCGGAATGATGGAGGTTCCTGGTTGCTAGATTTGGATCATCATCCTGTGAGGATCAAATTTTGGCCAATACAGACGCTCCCCGTTCTTCTACTTATTGGAGTCTGTTAGAAAGAAACTGTAGAGCGGGCAGGTGAAGGATTCTTCGGTGGCTTAGGCTTGACTTGATACTCATGGATAGTGGAAGATCTTTTGGATTGATGTGTAAATCGTTGTGGGCTGACAGCTGGCGTGCCGGCTGATCTGGCTTCTTGAAATGAGTAACTGGCGTTCCTTCAGATTCGGACGCCATGATGATTGAGATTGAGGGGAAGCAACGGTTGATATCATGCCTCTTTAATCGACCGAAATTTTCAGGATGTGATCCGACTTTTCAGGGATCGAGAATTTGAATTGAAGGAGTGTTTGGCTTCTCCTCCATATATAAATAGGCTGAGTCCTTCGTGCAGAAGTAACCTCTGCCATCTCCTCTGAGAAATCTCATCTTTGGATTCCTCCCTTGTTGTCTTGTTGAGCCACCATGTATCTTTTTCTCCACTTCACCAGATGGACGAAGGAAAGGTGGAAAGGATGGTAGTCGAGCTCCCGCTGCTTGGGAGTCTGTTTGGTGTAAAACATTAGCCTTGCGATGAGCCTATCACAAAGCATCAGTCTTAGTGACAAAGCTCCGCCGTCGGGGACAATTGCTTGGTAGTCGCTTCGATTAAAGCCAATGATCTAGTTTCGAGTTGTCCGATTATTTAGGGGGTGAGGATCGTTCTAAAGAATATGATCCTCCCTCCATATAGGGCGTACAAGGAAGAAAGAGGTAGAGTACTTTGGTCGAGGGTGCTTTGGAGTTGCCTCTCACCCCGAGCCTGATCGTCTTCCTCAGAACACCGAAATGGAGGAAGGTTGTCTTCTCCTTTTGGTGTGTTTGTTGAAATCCATCTATTCGGATGTCACTTCCTCGCTCTTGGAGGGCTTCTTGGGAATCACTGCTGAAAGCGTTGCTAGCTTGGCTACCTTGAAGTCATGTGAGCTACCGTCGAGGCATATAAGTGCCTGCTCAGGTGCCATGACACTCATGAGGAAGGAAGACCACCTCCGAAAAGATCTCCTCCAAAGAACAAGTCTTTGTTGTTCTTGTATAGGGGATCTGTAAATGGTGGCAGAACTGATTCCCATATCTCTTATATTTATTTTTCAAAAAGTAAACACAAAGATGCAAAGTAATTTCATGTATTCCACTTGTCAGATGTAATGACATAATAAAATGTAATTGCATGTGTTTCGTAATGAAAATGATTGAGTTGTTTAGATCTTGCCTGATTTATATTGTGGAATAATCATTACCCTTTGGAGGCCTGACTTTCGGACTGCAAAATTGTTGCATGTTTGCATTACCGTCTCTCAATGGTGTCTTCATCTCTGAGAGTACAGACATTTGATCTCCGAGTGAAGTGAGAACTTTAGTTACGGAGATGGGCTGGCTCGTTAAGTGCTGGCCTCCGAGTGAAGTTAGAAATTCAGTCGCGGAGATGAATTGTTTAGATGGCTACCCAACTGGGAGGGGCGAGCCGAAGAAAGCCCGGAAGCTGATGTTGGTGCTATTGTTCTCAAGTGGGGTTTCCTTTTTCAGAACACACAAGCATAGGATTCCGAGTAAGGGGAGCCCTCAGCTACGGAGTTGGACATGTAGTTGCTCAATTGGGGATGAACCTTCTGGGGGACAGTTTTCCATTTGAGAACAACCCTTAAGAACCCAGAAATAGGTGCATATATTATGATTCTCGAGTGGAGGCTTCCCTCCTCGGAACATAGACAAACTGACAGTAGCACAATCGGGGATTAACCTTTCGGATGGTAGTTTTCTGATTGGGGATGTGCCATGGCAGTTTCCTGGTGGGGATGAATCTTTTGGACGGTAGTTTACCGGAGATGAGCCATAAGAGTGACAGTTGTCTGATTGGGGATGGCCTTTTGGAGGGCAGTTGCCCAATCAGAAATGAGCCTGAGAGATCACCTGAAGGTGGATGCTTATGTAATCATTCTCGAGCGGGGGCTTTCCTCCTCGGAACACATAGATAGACGTTTTCAGGTGAAGGGAGCTTTTAGCCATGGAGCTGAGGCTGGCAGTGGCCTGATTAGGGATGAGCCAGAGTGATTCTGGAGATGAATACTTGTGTTATCATTCTTGAGTGGGGGGCTTTCCTCTTCGGATCACACAGACAGAAGTCTCTAGGAAGATGTGCTTGTTGTTTGGCTTGGAAAAATTTAGAGAATCGTAATAAAATTTTCTTGAATCAATGAAAGATTACAACAATCTCAAAATTCTAATTACCAGAGAGAGAAGATATTCAAGCTCAAATCTTCTCTTTATTTAATGTTGGGTTCTTGATGTAGCGGTGAAAAGTGAATCTTATTTTCCGTTGACCATGTGAACGTCACTATCTTTTAGGAAATCTTCTCTTCGGACTATGAACGGAGTAGTATAGCTCCTGTCCAATGAAATCTCAGAGAGACTTGAGGTAAAAACAAACTTGTACTCAGCAAGTTATTAGAAGAGTTAAATTCTTTCTTCGGTATTCCTCAAACTAAGAGAATCTGACCAAAAATCCACTCTCCAATCTTTTTACCCAAAACTTTTGACCTCTCTTCAGTAGCAAACTAGGCTATTTATGGAGGTTAAATCTCCTCATTATGTGGGCAGTAATTGATCCAGTAATGAGGGCAGTTATAACCGAGACGCAGGGCTTCTCTGTAGTTGAAATGCAGGCTTCGAGCCTCGCGTTTTGGATACCGACTCTGAACGCAGGGCAGTTATAACCTAGACGCGGGCCTCGAACTCTGCCAGACGTGGGCCTCGAACTCTGCCAGACGTGGGCTTCGGGCTCTGCGTCTTGACATTGCAGTGATGTTGAGACACGGGCTTGGAACCTTGCGTCTTGACACTGTAGTGATGCTAGGACACGGGCTTTAAGCTTCGCATCTTTGTCATTACAGTGAAGCTGGGATGCGAGCTTCGACCCTCACGTCTTGGTACTGTAGTGATGCTGAGGTGCGGGCTTCAAGCTCTGTGTCTTGGCATTACACAAGTGGCTATGATTAGCCTCGCGTCTGGAGTATAGACTCTATTCTCTGATGACTTGTCCTCAGTAATTTTTAGACAATCTACAGAACTCCCTGCAAAGTTTTCAAACCTCTGCGGTTGACTGAGACAGGTTTCGAAATACTTTGAAAATTTTCTTCTAGCAGCAATGCTGTCAAGACTGGACTAACATCTTATGAGATAACTTGAGCTTGATCTTGTCTGGATTTTAGTCCCCGTGAGTGTACTGTTAAACTCTTTGAAGCCACCAGAAATAATCGTTATAAGTGCTTGAATACGCAGTCTGGATCTCCTCGGTGCTCTGAGCTGGTTGTTAGTGTACAGTTGAACCAGAGGGAATAATCATCTGCTTGTGCTAGTGTATTGTTGAACTGATTGCAGAAGTAAAGACTGAATGCAAGTCTTGTAGACGCAGAGGTCATGTTGCCTTGGAGACACAGATCTTGTCTGAAGTAGAAATGCGACTCTTATTTATTGGAGAGACGGGAACATTAAAGTGGAGACGCATCTCTCACTTTGTTGAAGTAACGCGGACTTCAAGATAGAGACGCGGACCTTTCATTGTTGAAGAAACCCGGCTCTGGAACTGGGGGGAATAGTCATCTGCTTGTGGCAGTGTACTATTGAACTGATTGCAGAAGTAAAGTTGCCTTGAAGACGCGGACCTCGTCTGAAGTAGAAACGCAACTCTTATTTATTGGAGAGACGCGAACATTGAAGTGGAGATGCATCTCTCACTTTGTTGAAGTAACGTGGACTTCAAGATAGAGACGCGAACTTCTCACTGTTGAAGAAACGCGACTTTGCTGTTTAGCCAAGACGCGAACCAGAGAATACTGGAAAGATGCGGCCTTCACTTTGCTGAAGTAACGCAGACTTTAAGGTGTAGATGCGGTCCTTCTTTAGAGAAACACAACTCTGTTAAATGCGAGACTCGCGTTCTGAGGGATATTGTCACGTGTCGAGCCGCGCTCGAAGAGACGCCATTCTCTTAATACGCGAGGTTCGCGTTTGAGGCGCATTGCAAGGCGTCAGGCGGAGATTGGGCTTGAGATATGTGCCACGTATCCCTGTGGATTACTGTGTCTATAAAAGATATCAGTCTTTCAAGAGTCATCATTAGACTCTTTTTCTTCTCCGCAGAGCCTCGCGTCGAGAATTTTCAGAACTTTTTAAGAAAAGCTCCGAGCTTCTTCTTCTTTCCTTCTTTTACACAGAATTCACAGTTGAAATGGCTCCAAAAACAAAACCTGTGATTTCGTCCTCGAGCGTTGTCGCTCCAGAGGTCCAAATGGATGGCTCTTCCATGCAGGAGGCCCCCATCTTAGGTAAAAAGACCATTTGAACTGGTTATCACCATTAAGGGACTTTGAAGAGTTATCTTAACTCTTAAGTCTTTTCTGAACTGAACTGCCAACGCGAGGCTCACGCCCGTGTTTTTGATATTCAGACGTGGCTCTTGCATTGGTAGGCAAGACGCGGGTGTGACGACCTCCGCGTCTTTACTTCATCAGCTTGAGTCCATATTTGCTTGTTGAACGCAGGCTTCGTTGAGCCTTGCGTTTGATCCTGACATTTAAAGATTTTTTGTAAGTGGGCGAGTTCAGACGCGGTGTTCATGTGAGCCTCGCGTCTCTGAGGCTGGACGTGGGCTTCACCGAGTCTCGCATTTGAGTCTAATACTTAAAGAAATTTCTAAGTTGTGAAATTTAGAACGCACACTTTCAGCCTCGCGTTTTTGAGTTTAGATGCGGGTTTTGCTAATCTCCGCGTCTAGACTCAATCATGCATCTGAGCTTCAAACACTTAATCATTTTTCTTTTAGATTTCTGACTGTGTGTTATCCTCTTTGCAGTGCAATATTCCTCCAATCCTCTATCCAAGAAGTACCACTTTGGACACATTGGTGGCGCTGATCCAAACCTTACGTTCGTGCTTAAAGAGGCACCCCCAGTGTTTACTATGAAACCAAGAGAGCGTGGAGATAGGCTCAACAACCCTAGTATACTGACCTTCCGAGAGATCATGACCAGTGGGTGATTTGAGTCTGACACCCGTATCGTGCTGAACAAACCTGACTTCTTTTTTGGCGACGCTATCACTGAGGATGATAGGATTTAGTATGACGGGGACTATAATTGGCTCCGTCAGATCGGGGACAGGAGGTTTTTCCTTCCTAATATGGAGAGGATGTACCCTTTAGCTTATCTTCAACACGTCAGTATGCCACGCGATGGAGTGGGACCTTTCTAAGCTATCTCTGGCATGTCCCTCGACAAATTGGGTGCAAATGAAGCATACCCTGCTGGCCACGGGAAAGATGTATTTGGTTTGTATCCCAGGTCGAATATCTGACAGGAGAAACCCCTCAGTTGGCCACCACCTTCATCAATCAATTCCTGAAGGTGAGGGGTAATTTTCTCACTGACTTTCGTCCGCTCGGGTGGGTCCACTCTATCGACAAGTCATGGTGGGGTAGGATGGTTGTCTTTGTTCTCACCGAGCTCGGGAACTTGCTGAAGCAAGTAGGATTATACCATTCTGTTAGGGCCATGCAATATGGCCTCCCGCAGAGCTCCCACCACTTTTACGGTGTCTTAGAGCGTTATAATCCTCTGACGGGCACATTTTTTACCCCCGTTGGAGAGATGGGGCTCGCTTTTCATGAGTTATACGAGGCTCGGGGTTAGTAATTGGAGATGCCCCATATGAAGAGTATGTCCCGACCACTGAGGAGCTTCACCTTTTAAAGAAAGAGGATCCTCAGGTGTACGAGACTTATTGGGAAGTGTTATGCCACTTCCATATCTGCGGTCAAATAATCGCTTGGAGGAACAAGTGCATTAAACAGATGTCCTGGGCGATCTACCTTTTCAATGATATAAATGAAATGTCTAACCCAGTGACCAGTCTGGCCCCTTGCACTGTTGAAGAGATTGCTGCGTGGATTAACGCCTCCACAAGCTCGTATCCGATAGAGTCGAACGAGGATACTTTCAGGCCTGATACGATTTTTAAAAGTTTTCATCATTAGGCCCGGATCCCCATATCTGACAGGGCTCTATTGGCGGGCTTCCTTAAGTTGTGGTTGAAGCGTTGTGTGGTACCAACGTTGCCGCATGAAGTGATCATCGCCAATATGGTGTACCGGCAGTCCTGCTAGCGCATGGGAAGTCAATCTCTCTCCTTCAAGCGATGATAGCAGGCATCCAAAGCGGCTTGCGGGTGTTGAAAAAAAGTCTGTGCCAAGTGGAGGCTGTTGTGGACTTTCAGGGCAGGCAAGTGGTGGATTCAGAGAGGAGGCCGGAGTGAAGTCTCCTAATCCCAGAGTCGAGATTTCATACACGTATCTGATGGTTTGGTATGTTATGCACTGCCCCTCACTCATGACGGCGGTGTCTCCCTCAGAAGGCTTCATCCCTTTTGAGCAGAGGCTGGAGAATTCGAACTGCTCATAGTACTATATGCACTATGTTCGAAAAGCTATTTTGAGTAGCTCGAATTATCAGCTTGACCGATGCTTCTCCAAGATTTCCGATGCGTCCTATGCGGATAAGTTTGCTGACCTTGCAGGACCGGATGATTTCACGCGGCTGCCGTCTGGAGTCTTCTGGCGGTTGATCAACATTCGACCCAGATATTTGATCTTTCGGCAAAGTGATTCATGTACAATCGAGCCTTACATGCTGAGTAATTTTGCTAGGCAGTTCGGCTATGATCAACTATATGTCGGCATCCCTAACACTGGCCTTCGCTTCAGCGGCAACCTATTTGAAGGCGCTCGTGCATGGTACTACAGTGCAACTGGGAGAACAAGGGCCATTTTCAGTTTACCTCACAGGATGCATAATTGCTATACAAGTCTCGGCTTCTGTACATGGTATTTCTTTCCAGTAGGGTACCCGGCTTTGGAATGAATACTTCTTGTATCAAGAGTATTAAGGCCTAGTATAAGGTCAAGTTGGGTTCCAAGAGCCACATGCGAGGGATGGGCGAATACCAAGAGGCTGAGAGAGAGGCAGAAAGGGAGGCCATGAGAGAGACTAGCAGGAAGGGGTGGCTTCGATGTCTGAGCCGGTAGTGAGAGTCACAGAGGAACATCCCGTTCGGAGGGTTCGGCACGTCGTGTCCAAGCGTCCTTAAGCCTCTACTTCCCAAGGCGAGAAAGGATATGAGGCTGAAGCTTCAGCCCGGATGCCTGAAATAATCCCTCTTGGTGCTGAGGAGCAGGAGAGGGAAGAAGAAGAGGAGGAGGAGGCAGTCCTAACTCTTCGCTCTCGAGGTCTGCACAGCAGGGTCCCGCAATTTTGACGGAGGGAGAGCCTACAGGCGAATCTCCCTTGATCGAAGGGGCTGATCAGCCTGCAACCTCCTCGCCTCAAGAGAAAGAGGTGGAGGCACCACAATCGGGCTCTCCCAACATTTTAATGCCTACTTCCCGGGTTATGGAACCCAGCCCCACCACTGGAGTTCTCAGTGGTAAGGCCCTAATCACTGAGATTTCCTAGGTCCAATTGTCGTCTTCGTCGTTTGAGGAGCACGAATATTATTCCAACGAAGAAGTCGACTCGGTAATGAACCCACTCTTCTTGATACCAGCAAATTCTCATACATTTTAGAGAAAGATATGTACGTGTACGTCCCTACGATGGTTCCGCCGTCAAGAGAGATTGCTATCGCTGAGGGTATTTCTTCTATCCTCCTTAACTATTTCTCCATCAAGTTGGGAAGATGTTTTAACACTTTATTTGAATTTCTTCTACAGGGGTGGCTACCGGTAGCGAAGTCACAACTTCTTCTCACATTGAGGAGATGATCCAGGAGCTGGCCCAGGAGGAAGGCCTTGAAGTTCCTGCTACGGGATGCCTCGTGAGGGTGTAACCACCGAGGTCGGGGAACCCTGATCCCCAAATGGCTTGTCTAAAGACTTGCTGTCATCATATCCTCAACTTGGTAAGAGAACAAAGATACGCCATATGCTTTCGCTTTCGTTGTTATTATTAATATTGATGTTATGGTTGCAGAGAGTACTAGTATGGCTCAAGTAGAGAATCCTGTAGCGAGCATCAGCGCAAAGGACAGCGCAGTTTAGACTTCGGCCCGTGAACCTAGTGCCATGAAGTTTGTTGCCGCCCCTATTGCTAGGAAGCTACCACAATACCAGTTCCGGAGGTGTTGGCCACGACCTCAGCGTCGAATGGGCCTGCTGTTGGTCTTACCCCTGCACAAGTTGAGTTGGCTCCCGTCTTCGTGGACACTACCCGCACCATCATGTAAAGGGGATCTGGGAGTGCACCAGTAGTGTTATCTCCAGCTATGAACATCATGAAAGAATTGGCGCAACAAATGGTACAACAATTCTTCGCCTTCATGAAGTCCTGCATCGAATTGGTCCTTTCTGGGAGAAGTTCCTTCAAGTTTTCCAGGATGCTTCTTGAGAATCAGATCGAGAACATCCGTCACACTGGAAGCCCAGAGTAGGCTAGGGCGTATCTGCCGCTGGTTGAATAGTTGGGGAAATGCCTAAGGGAACTAAAGACTCTGAAAAAAGCTAGCCCAATGGACGAGGCTCGGTCGACATTGAGTAAGCTCCTCGCCGCTCAAGAACACGAGCGAAAAAGAGATGGAGGAGTAGATGGCTGAAGAGGCTCGTCATCTCCACAATTTCCAAGCCGACTACCAAAGGTTGGTTGACGATTTGAAGGAATTCGAGATAGTCACCAAGAGTGCGGAGCAAGTCATTACCACTGCTCGGGCAGCTATTGCTAAGGCACAAGTCTTGATTCAAGTCAATGAACAGAAGCTTGCTTTCGTCAAAAAAAGGCTGGAAGAGTTGGAAGCTGCAAGAAGCTGGTCCAAGAAGATCTTTGGTCCAAGCAGGTTAGAGTCTCTTCAGACACAGCTGGTTATGAAGAGATTCTTATCAGAGGAAGAGTTGCGAGTTCAAGCTTGGGCGGAAGTCGAGAAGGCACGCCAGCAGGAGATGCAGCGCCTCCGGAAGGGATCTATTCTTTGACGGAGCAGGATTAGCCTTCTTCCCCTTTTGTATTTTCTCATTTTTCATAACACTCCATTTGTCAAATAAGAGAGTATTTGTATTACTTTTATCATTTTTATCAAATAATATAAGTTATCAAATTCTTATCTCGTCTTTATTCTTTCTTTGCATTTGAGAATTAGACGGGCTCTTTGTTGTGTAGTTGAACTCAGCTTTCATAGTCGCGATCCTTGACTATTGTTGAAACATAGTCCTTACTGATTTTTGTTGAGATGCGACCATGAATAATAGAAAACAAACTCAGGCAGCTGAGCTTGTGAATGAGACGCAACTCTCATTTGTAGTGGAGATGCGGCTCTGATTTATCAGGAGAGACGCGACTCTAAACTATTGAGAGAAACGCGGCTCTGGCTCTGAGTTTGTGAATGAGACGCAACTCTCATTTGTAGTGGAGACGTGACTCTAACTTATCAAGAGAGACGCGGCTCTGACTTATCGCTCCGGATCACTGAGAGGACGCGGTTCTGGCTCGTTGAGAGAAACGCAGGCCTTCGTTCTTCAGTTTGATAAAGGAAACGTGGCCTTCAGGCTTGTAACAGGACGCGAACTTTAGGACGCAGCCTTCAAGCTTATGAAAGGACGCGGACTTCAGGACACAGCCTTCAAAATATCCCATGCAATCTGACTTGAAGATTTTGTTGGATCTTTCAATACTAAGTCGCCGTTGACGGTTGGGGACTTGTGTCTTTTGAATTTTTCGGAGCAAAAATCCACGTGTCTCACCCAGACTGGATTTGATATTCACGTAGGAGTTAGCTGATGGTTTTGATTTTTATGCCATTAATTACAGGCCATTAGCGAGCCTAAAAATAGGCCATAACCTCTTAACATCAGTCATCTTGACTGTTTTTCTTCACGGGCATATGCTCTGGAGAACTCCGTCTTGATTGTCCACCTTCTCTTCAAGGGCATGTGTTCTGAAGAAGAAAAGGACCCAAAGCTTCAATGCTTTCTTTCAATCTTCTTCAAAGATTATCACTGTTAAGTAATTTCAAAAAGCATTGCTTTAAGTACTTTCATGACCGTGCCATGGCGAATGAAGTCCAATTTCTAGAGAACTTTCCTTCAGGTAGGAATTAGCTTTTGCCATTATAAAGCTTGGTTTCTTGGAGTTCTGCCATCACCAGCCATGAAAAGACTTCGTCTCTTAATCCCTTCTTGAGAATCTCTTTCTTTGAGATTTATGCGTCCCTTCTCTGCAAACGTACCTTTTGCGTTATTTGATGAAACGCAGGCCTATTGACTTCAAAGTCTAAGTCTCAAGTACTTCAGATGTGAGTGTGGTGAACTCTGTGTTTGGGACTGGAAACATGAGTTTTGTATATGAAGCTCGCGTTTGGGGTTCTTGACTTAGAAAATTTTAAGTCTGCTCTTTTGAGATCTCTGGACGCGAATGTGGCTAACTTTGCGTCTCAGACTCGAGTGTGGCGAACTATGCGTCTTAAAGTCACTTCAAGCAGTTTTAAGACCCGCCTCTGCGTCTTTGATATATGCCTCCTGTCTCACGTATCAGACACGTGTCTAATATCAGACTACATTTAGATCCATGTTTTATATCCCTGCTCCGTGAGATCCGCGTCTGGGATTCATGACTTCAGCCCCGCATTTGCGCTCTTGGCTCCCTGTTTTCTGTCTTTGCAGAATCTGACCCTTGGGTTTTTTGTTTCTTACAGATCTTTGCCATATCGATGGTGTCGTTCCAGTGTCTTTGTCGGGTTCATGGAGAATATTTGGACTGGCCAGCTTGTTCGATTGGCGAGCACTCGGGAAGTCAGAGCTTTTGTCTAAGGGCGAGGAAGATCCACACGGCTGCTGATACACATCAAGACTTTATTGGACATGATGCACCAGTAATGTCTCGTATCCTTCCTGGTCACAGTGAGTATGGCGTATTTAAAGGTCATGGGAAAGAGGACGTCACCAGTAAGGTCTCGGATCCTCCCTTCACCCATCTTATTCAAAGAAGTGATAGCGACGAAAAACCCATGCTCATTAGATGACTTTCTAGTGGTGGAGCTTCTCATTATGCGAAAGATTACGGCCTTGTGAAGACTTTCACGCCAGTTGGTTGGGTAGAATCTGAATGCTCCTCTGCATTTCGACCTTAAGAAACATCATTGTTCTCAAAAGGAGAGAAAGTTGATTTGTCGAGGGATGAGCCTTGTGTATCTTCAATTGTTTTGAGGAGTAAATGCAACCTTTCGCTGAGAAAGAAGGACTTCTTTGTACTTCTTTATTGTAATTCTCAATCTTATTGTATAAGAGAGCATTTTGTATCACTTTCATATTTTTAAATATCAATAAAAGTGACACTTTTTCTTATCTTCTTATGTGTCTTGACTTTTTTTTGGGTTAAAAATCAGACAAATAGAAGTGATTATCTTTTGATTTGCTAAAAATGTAACATTTTAACTTAGCAAGTCAAAGTTGAAAATTTTCATTAAGGAATTTACAATTACTATCAAAGGTGTGATATTAACTTGACAGGAGTGAAAAAAATTTCGTGGGCTTGCCAATCTATAGATGAGAATGACAAGTGAAACTAGCCCCGTTGGGAATCTAGAAGAATCTTTACTGTTAGATGTGTGACATTAACTTAACGGGTTAAATTAAATCTATTCAGAGGTGTGATATTAACTTGAAAGGAATATGAGCTAGAGGTGTGATATTAACTTAGCTCTACAAGAATTTCAGTTTCGTTTGGAGAAACAGAAAATATCACTGTCATAGGTATAACATTAAACTTAGCAGTGGAGGTAATTTAAGAGGTGTGATTTTGAACTTAGCATTAGTCATCTCGACTTCGATATGAAAGTTCGAGGGAAAGTCATTGTCAGAGGTGTATTGTTGAACTTAACAATGAACTGAATGCTAGAGGTGTGATTTTAAAGTTAGCATCGCTCATCTCAGCTTCGATATGAAAGCTTGAGGAAAAGTCATTGTCATATGTGTATTGTTGAACTTAACAATAGACTGAATGCTAGAGGTGTGATGTTAAACTAACATCACTCGTCTCAGCTTCGATATGGAAGCCTCAGGAAAGTGACTGTCAGAGATTTAAAATTGAACTTGGCAGCAACTTAATCACTGTTAGAGGTGTAGAGTTAAACTTAAAAGTAATTTGTCAGAGATGTGATATTAACATGACAGTAGTTGATTTGCGATATGAGCAATTTTGAGGACTTGTCATTCTATTTGTGAGAATTGACAAGTGAAGTTTGGAATGTCAGAGATGTAGTGTTAACTGTAAAAAATTGATTTGCGATATGAGCAATTTGAGGACTTGTGACTCCATGTAGGGAAGTGACAAGTGGAAGTTTGGAATGTCAGAGGTGTAGTGTTAACTTGATAAAAATTAATTTGCGATATAAGCAATTTTGAGGACTTGTGACTCCATGTAGGGGAGTGACAAGTGAAAGTTCGTACCCGCTGGGAGTATTGAAAATTTTCACTTCAGAGGTGTAGTATTAGCATAGCAGTGATTGGGCTTGTGGGACCTACCATTCCATGGGAGGAAATTAGTAGGGAATTTTGATGGAAAACAGAATAAATTGTCAGAGGTATAATATTTAATGTGATAAACATTGATTCTGAGCGGGCCTTATCGTCATAGGTTTAATGTTAACTTGACTGACACTACTGGAGATCGAGAGAAAATGGCTTGCCAGAGGTTTACTGTTAACATGACAAGCCTCTGTTCATTTCGTCAGGAAAATGGACACAGGTACTCTTGTGGTCCTACCATTCTATGGGTAAGAATTGGTAAGAGGTTTTGAAGGAGAAGACACGATCAAATCCTTTAGGATTTTTAACAAATCCTCAGCTATCAACAAATTTAGTATGCCTTCACTAACTATGGTTTGAGTTGGGTTAGCCATGCTATCCCCTCAGCATGATGAGTTGTAGAGAACTTATGTTGGACTTAAAAGCTAGCATTTTCCTCTATCCTTAGCCATCGGAGGCATCGGATGTCCATAGATAAACAAGAGAAGAGTAACAAGGCTAAAATAGGCTAAAATTGAAGTTGTGCATTTTGTTTCTTCTTCAATGTTTACGTCATGCATCATAATGTAACTAGCGTTCGATCGGCTCGATGTCGATCGACTGGAATGTGATCCAGGAAGGAAGAAAGAAACTTTTCTTTGGTGCTCTTTCAAACATCTTGGATCCTGAAAGTTTTGATCAGAGGTATAATATTAACCTGATCAGGGGAAGAATCCTATCAGGGATAGTACTTCTTCAAGAATCTGCCATTGATCGGCATCATGAGCGTATTACCGTCTGAGGTTGTAAGGCGGTATGCTCCATTTGAGTAGACCGACCCCACTACAAATTGTCCTTCCCATTTGGGTTAGAATTTTCCTTTGGTCTTATGCGTCATCACCATGGGTTTTCTGACCGCTAAGATAAGCTCACCTTTTTTGAAAGTTTGCTCCTTGACTTTCTTGTTGAAGGCTTTAGAAATTCGAGCTTGATAGAGCTCGATTTGATGTTGAGCTTGCAGGCATTTATCGTCTACAGCCTCCAGCTTCAGGAGTCATAGTCGATGCTTCTCCTCATTCTTCATCTCCATTGTCAAAGCAACTCGTAGAGATGGGATCTGAATTTCTATTGGGAGTACAACTTCACACTCATTTACCAAAGAGAATGGTGTAGCTTTCGTCGGGGTTTTCGCTGTTGTTTGGTAAGCCCAAAAGCATCACCTAATTTGTCATTCCAGTCACGTTGGCTCTCCGAGACTAATTTCTTGAGAAGTTTCCAATAGTCTTGTTAAAAGCTTCTGTAAGGCCGTTAGCGGCTGGATAGTATGCCGTTGAAGACATACTCTGGATTCTGAATTTGTTGCAGAACCTTTGAAAGGCTTAGCTGACAAACTGGGGCCCATTATCATAGACAATCCATCGCGGCACGCTTAAGCGGTAGATCATGTGATGTTTTATGAACTTGATCACATCAGATGTCTTCACCTCCTTCAAGAGGATAGTTTTAGCCCACTTAGAGAAGTAATGGGTTATGACTAGGATAAACCGATGTCCTTTGAATGAAGGTGGGCTGATATGGCCAACCACATCCATTCCCCACATTTCAAACGACCATGAAGAAGTTGTTGGGCGAAGATGTCCTGGTGTCTGATGAATGAAGTCACGATGGATCTGACAAGTGTGGCATCGCTTAGCATAAACAATGACGTCAGGGATTATCTTTGGCTAATAATACCCCAGTCTTTGGACTTGATCTCCAAGCTTCAGACCAGGCTGATGAGCTCCACACATGTCGTCATGAGCCTCTTGGAGTATTTCTTGTGCCTCTTTGTGGGATAGGCAGTAGAGGAGGATTCCATCATGCGATCGGTGGTACAATGTCTTCTGATCGCGTTGTAGTAGAATTTAGAGGCTTTCCTTCTAATGGTAGCCGCCTCTTTGGAGTCGTCAGGTAGAATGTCGTACAGTGCGTAATTGTTGTACGAAAATCGCCAATCCTTGAGCTCTGGACCTGTTAAAATCTCTAGAGCTTCTTTGACTTGAAGGTCTCTTGTTGGCTTTTGGTCATGGCTATAGACGAGTGTTTTCTTTGCCGCTCTGGCTGGAAGAGCCAAGGAGGCAGCGAGAGATGCAGTGCATCTACATGCGCATTTTGCTGGCGAGATACATGGTCGAAGTAGATTTCTGAACCTCTCTTCCATGTAGATAGTTGCATTATGATAGGATACTAAGTCTTCATGTCTGACCTTGTACTCCCCGCGAACTTGATTAATGATGAGCTTTGAGTCACTGTATGCTTCGAGATTTTTAATGCCAATCTCATCGGTGATTTGCATCCTGAGCAAGAGAGCATTATATTCCGCTACATTGTTGAAACATGGTTCAGTTAATGAGAATGCACAAGAGATTACGTAGTTCTGTAGGGAGACAAGGACTACCCTCACTCCTGCTACGATATTTCCTCGCGGGCCTGTTCTCGATGCGCCATCGAAGAAGAGTTGCCACACCTGTCCTTCAAAAGACGTCTGGGTCCAACAAACTTCAGCGATCTCATCTGGGAGTTCTTTATAAAGTTTGGTCGCCCTAGGATCTGAATGCTCAGCCAAAAAATTTGCCACCGCCTGTCCCTTCACAGTTTTTTGTGGCAGGAATTGCATCTCATATTGGGAGAGCAATATAACCTATTTTTCCAGTCGACCATTTAGTGACGATTGCTTCGTTAAAAGCAACTTTAAAGGATTGACTTTTGATATGACGTGTATGATTTGATCTACCAAATAGTGTCGCATCTTCTGGACGGCAAATACCAATGTCAAGCATTCTTTTTCGATCGGGTTGTACCGATGTTCGGCTCTGATCATAGTTCTACTCAGATAGTAGATTGCCTGCTCGTGTCCCTAATCATTATTCTAGGCTAGTAAAGCTCCTAAAGAATGATCCATCACTTGCACGTATATCAGGAAAGGTTTTTCTAACACCGGAGCTGTAAGGACAAGTGGTTGCGTGATGTACCGCTTGATTTCCTCAAACGTGGCAAGCATCGTCCAAATGAATGGAACACCCTTCTTCATCAATTTTGACAAGGGTTGGCATCTTCCTGAGAGATTTGAGATAAACCTCCAGATATATGATAATCGCCCTTGTAATCCTCTAAGCTCTTAAGATTTCTTGGAGGTTGCATCTCCTGGACAGCGCGGACTTTCTCTAGGTCGAGGTGGATTCTTTTGGATGTGACAACAAACCCTAAGAATTTACAGTTGGCTTACCTCCAGGAAGGATTTGGTGGGATTCATCTTCAACTGATGCGCCCGCATGATATCGAATATTATCTTCAGATCTGTAATGTGATCGCCTTTGGCACAGCTTTTCACTGCAATGTCGTCAACCGTAACATTCCACTATTTTCCTTATATGCTCGTGAAAATCGTATTCATAGCTTTCTAGCATATTGCCCCTGTATTCTTCAATCCGAAGGGCATGACAGTATAACAATATACCCCAATGGCGTCTAAAAGATGTATGCTTCTCATCATCTGGGTACATCTTAATTTGATTGTATCCCGAGAATCCATCTATGAAAGACATCCGTTTATACCCACACGTGTTGTCATCATAACATCTATGATTGGAAGGGAATTCATCTTTAGGACACGCCTCATTTAGATCACGAAAATCAATGCAAACCCGGATCTTCTCATTTTTCTTGGTAACGGGGATGATATTGGCTACCCAATCAGGGTATTATTCTTCCTGATAAAACCAGAGTCTATAAGCTTTTTGACTTCCGACTGGATTGCTTCCATTATCTCTGGACGGAACCATCCCTGCTATTGCTTAATAGGTTTCACATTCGTATTGATGTTGAGGCGATGCATAGCCACTTGAGGATCAAGCCCAGGCATATCCTCGTAATTCCAAACGAAAACATCTATATACTCCTGCACAAGAGATATTAAATTTTCCTTCTCGGACGGTGATAAGCTTTCGCTTATAAAGATGGGCTTAGGGTTAGCCTCATCTCCCAAATTGATCTGGGTAACCTTATCCTCTATGGATGGTTCGCGTTGTTCAAAGCGAATATCCCAGAGAGTGTTTAGGTGTTTGATCCAAGGATCTGTGTCTGACTGGATCATTTTTTCGTCTCTATTTTTGGGTGGCTTGTCGAAACCATGTTTACCGAAAGTTCTTTGAAGATGCTGTCGATACGACATCTAACCCCCATGATGGCGTGTCTGACGAGTGGTCGTGGTATAATTACACTTCAGACTCAGAGGCCGACAAGATTGGAGTTGACACATAGCCCAACCCCCTGCGAGTTTGATGATAATAATCAGGGGCTTTCCCTTTTGGAATGAAGAGTCAAAGCAGTGTTCTTCTTCCTTTGCCAAAGTTCAAGCTAAGACCACTTGTTAGATCATACCCCATGTTCTCCATCATTCTGAGTACATTTGGCTCATAGTGAGAAAATTGAGGGGGTTCATTCTCGCTTTCTGAGTCTTCGCGAGTTATTGATTTGGACTCGACTCTTTCAAAAAGGATTGGTCTTTGGCCTTTGCGTCTTACTGAGACCTTGAATAAAGATCCTTGCACATCACTGACGCCTTGATACACCATAAGGGATAACCTCACCGGTACATGCAATGATGTCAAGGCATCTATTGCCGACCAGGGGTCATCATCTACATCAGTACTAGTATCTGACGGCACAGAATCAAAAGCAAACACAGAAAAGTAAGCCAAATCTAAATCTTCATTAATATACCACTCGCCTACATCTGTAACCCCCTGATCCCCGATGTACGTATCACAGTATCAGTACGCGATACGATGTATAATATTGATTTGACTTTTTTGGTAGTCAGATTGAGCCGATTTCAGTTTCAAAAATCATTTTCTAATATTTTAGATTTTTCAGAATTTTCTGGAATTTTTCTGGATTATTTTGGAAAATCTCCGTCGTCGGTGTCGACCGATACCGATAATCGGCTTTACGATTTTTATTTCACAAATGGAGTTGTATTTTGAGAATCTGCTTTCACCTTGTGTCTTACAATCATACGATCTACATTAGGATATTTTTGGGAAATTTTCTGAATTTCTCGAAAATCCGGCCAAACTGGTGTCGCCCAGTATTAGCGAGACACTCCGGGATTTTTAATTTGCAAACCAGATAGAATTTTTGCGAACCGTTTTTATATTATATCTCAGGATAATTCTCTATTTTCTGTAATTTTTGGTCACCGTTCGGAGCTAGTTAATTTTGGCCCTACTTAAATAATATAAAAATTCATTATTTTATTTCTATTTCTTTTTCTTTTTCTTTCTTCCTTCTTCTCCAAGCTTCCTCTCCCACCACCTTTTTCAATCAAACCCAACCGCCTCAGCTCCTCTCCCTCCTCTTAAAATCTCCCTTCCTCTCTCTTAATTCCAATTTCCTCTCTCTCTTCCCTAATTCTCTTTCTAATTTCTCTCTCTTCTCTCTCTAACACACTCTCTCTCTCTTCCTCCCTTTCTTCTCTCTCACTCCCTCTCTCTTACTCGGCCTGGGGGGGCCTGACCCACGCCTGCGGCCAAGCCACCTCGGCCAAGCGCGCCGGCGGCCACGCGGCCAGTGGCCGGCCGCCACCGCCGCCCCCTTTCTTCCCTTTTTCTCCTTCTTCTGTTTTTGCTGTAAAACTCTCCCCCTCTTCCTCTCAATTTCCCTCCTCTTTCCCTCACTCTCTCTCTCACCCTCTCTCTAGGCCGACGCCACCGGCGGCAGGGACCGCCGCCGGCCAGTCGAGCTGGCCGGCCGGCCCGCGCAGGCCCACAGCAGCAGCAAGATGCTGCTGCTGCTGTTGTGGCTCCTTTATTGGGTTTGGGTAGAACCCAAACCCAATAACCCAAGTTAACCCAAATAAACCCCCAATTCGACCCGTTAACCCGTTACCCATTTAACTTAAGTTAAGTGAGTATGGGTTGTGAATCTGGACCCGACCCATTATGAGCCCAAACCCGCATCCAAACCCAATAAAGGTACTTTTTCAGAAAACCCCATGCTACTTTTTATTATTTGCATTTAAAATATTTTTATTTACATATTTAACCCCTTTTGATTATTTTTAGTGTTCGGGCGATATCGGGAGCATCTGGACTCCGATTTGGACGATTCTGGATCCGTTGCGATCGTGGAAAAGAGAGCCATCTTCCCATGGCTTGTTTGTGAGTGTTTTATTTTTATAAATTATATTTTTATCATGTTTAGTAAAAGTGATTATTGCTTAATTATCGATAAATCATTAAAATTATTATTTATTAAAAATGTCCTAATCTTGATAATTATTGTTTCCTACAAATGTCATTGTGGGGACATCCCTGTAATTTCAACATAGAGATAGAGAGTTCCTGAGTTAGTATACCATGTATAGGTATATCTGGATGATTGGTTAGTTAACGAGATTAACGTGATAATTAAAATAGATCATTAGTTTAATACTTTGATGGTACCCATCGTAGTCATAAGATAGTGACCATTAGTGTAGCTGTATTTGACACTCGAGTAGATGATATAGCCATAGAACACTGGACACGATAGTTTACATCCATTGTATTGCATATTCATGTCTATCTGTTACATAGAGACTTGTTAGACGGGACACTGTTATCTCCTGCATATTCACCATGACTTACATATCCTTTCACCCGGGACCCTGTGATCACATGTACAGGTATCACCATTGCACAGATGCTATGACACGTCACACCAGTAGTCCGTATTCATGTGCACCACTTCACAGAATACCTCATGTCATATTATTGTGATCATCATTACATGGATTCTTGGCATATTACTGTTACACATGCATGTATGGTTTCTTCATTCTTGTCATATGGATTCCCGTTCATATTAAGTCATACGGATTCCCGTTCATATTACATGTATTCTATGTTACCGTATTCATGTTATATGATTGTTTCCTGTTACTGATATGGATATTCCCGTTACTGGACATGAGAGCTGTTGATATGTGATATGTGGAATTACACGTCTCTTGTTCCTGTTTCCCGTTATATTGTTCCCGTTTCCCGTTATATTGTTCTATGCTATCAACAGAGCTCAGGTCTTGTTATCATGTTACCCGTATCATGTACTGTAATTATTCTTGTTACATTATATACTTGACATATCAGATCATAAAGCTAACTTGGGTATGGGGGAGACTTGACGGTTGATTAGATCTTATCGGGTGATGTACTGAATCCATATTGTTCTCTCACTGCAGGGGACGGTAGTGCTACCTACCAATTGCTCCATGAGCTCTCGTTACTTGTTTCATGCTCCCCTCTTAGCGGAGGGTCCTGGTCTCAGCAGCCAGGGGTTTGTTTAAGGCCGTGATCCCGGGTATCCACGGAATACACCTACCCGATAAGAACTCCTCGACCATGGGTTTCCAATTAACATAATAAAACAGTATACACAATAGTGATGTCGGGAACACTTGTTATTTGGTCACTCTCTCGTTTGGATAATGGTACCCGTAGGCCATGTCCGGATGGGTTCGACTGGAGTGCGGGCTCCAGTATGAACTGCCAGTGGTATGGGACACTGGAAGAGATTGATTATAATACTAGGTGGTACTGATTGCTACTATTGTATAAATTACATGACTTTGACATGATTTGCCTGATCCATGTTTAGTTGTACTTGTTATTGTTCCTGATCATTTATCCGATATTATGTTACATGTATACTTGTTACTTTGCCTGGTACATGTTACTTTTTCTGTGGTGGCATACGACGCATGTTCTGCATTGCATCTATTCTATTTTCTGTATACCTTGCAGACATCGTTCCTGTATATGCACAACACAGTATTGTGGTTATATTGCATATGCCCACCTGCATGTTCATATTGCATATGCCTACCTGCCTGTTCACTTCTATCACGTCATCACTAGACAACAGTATTGAGTATATAAACTGGCTACGACTAGACGACTATAGACATGACCCGAAGATGACTGGTAGCGATGGTATTAAAAGATGACATGTTTATATATTTCTACTGCTTAGTATAGGATTATTCTATGGTATTACTGTACAACATCATGTATTCTATATTATTATCGTGCTTGTATTACTATTGTATCTATTACTGTCTCCTTCATTTTACCACTCACTAGGTCGCTTTCTGACGACCCTGGGTTTGCATGCCCAGGTTGGAGATCTGAGTTACCATATCATCAGATAGTGCCTTGGATCACATATGAGACTCTTCATCGAGATCATTCATAGGTATTGTTTGTGTTTTATTTCTGTTATCATATTCCTCCCAGTTTTCCTATCTGTTATGATCATTCACCTCTTTCTGCAGGTATTCTTGTACTTATTTCATGCTAGAACTCATGCATATATGGCGGTTATTTATTGTACTGAGGCTTAGCGTACGTACGTGAGGGTTTTCCGCTCTGCGTATGTATGTCGCCATAACGTCCCCGTACCTGCGGGATCGGGGCGTTACAATATCAGTGGCGGTGTCTTGACATCGAGCTTATTAATGCTCGTTACAAGTGGATCAGCTCCCAAAGATATTCTTCCTCTGCCTCTGGTTCAATATCAGCTTCGTTATAAGAGTTTGGTTCCTCTGGTTGGGGATTCTCATTCATCTCTAGAGAATCTTGATATAGAAGGGAGTCTGTGAAATAGTTCTCTACCCCCTTGAACAAATGCCTTTCGGCGATCAGTATTCGGTCTTTCCCATCTTCGTCAATATACTTCATGACTTGATGGAGAGTAGAAGGGATGATGGAGTTACGATGAATCCATGGTCATCCCAGCAGTAAATTGTAAGAAGTGTCGGCGTCAATCACATAACATGTCACTTCAGATCTTAGGTCCCCGATCTGATATCTGAGTTTGATCTTCCCCATTGGGCGCGTCCTATTGGCGTTAAAATCATAAATAGTGGTTTAGGTGGCGCTCAATCGGTAAGTGGGGATCCCCAAGTGCTGCATGACCCGACGAGGCATAATGCTCAACGCGGATCCTGTATCTACCTGAATGCGGCTCACTTTAGATGATCTAATATACCCTGTGAAGTACAGGGGCCTATCATGTTTTCCCTTAAGCTGCGTGTCGTGTAACGTGAAGGTGATGTAGATGCATGTTGAGAGGCGTGGAGGCAGTCTTTTCATCTTCCTCCTGTGATTTGGCTGGTAGTTGGGTCATGAAGACCTCAGCATCAGTTAAAGCTTCTCTCAGAGCTTCCCTTACTAACTTTGACAGTCAAGCAAGCAAGCAAAACTTTATTAGCAGAATTTTATATCAAATAAATATGCGAATGTGATAAAAATTATGCAAAACTAGAGACTAATCACGCAGCAGACTTGAAGAACTTACCCCTCTGGTTGGCTGAGGTTTAATAGGAGACTTAGTCTCTGTCGCCAATGTATCCTTCCTTTTTAATTGAAAGATACTTCTGGCTCGCGCTTTGTCGTCTTTTCAGGTCTGGGCTTATTTTCTTCTGCCTTAACTCTGGCAACAATCTCTTCTGCCTGTTCGCCTTGCTGGACATATTATTTCCAGGTACGGCTTTCAAACTCCTATTTGAGTTGGAGTGAGGTCTGCAAATTATGACGGCATGTTTCCACCAAGGTGGCCTGGGTCATATAGCTAGGACATCAGCGTGCCATATTCTGAAATCTCTTCACAAATGCTTTAACTGACTCTCCGTTTCGTTGTTTTATTGCCAGGAGAATTGGCATGGCAACCTCCGAGTCGTCTTTGAAGAAGCGTGTAAGAAAAAGCTTCTCCAAATCACCCCAGTTCTTGATGGAGCCTTCTGATAGTTTCATGAATCATTCAAAGGTGGTCCCTTCAGAGTGCTGATGAACAAACGCGCGAAGATGGCATCATTTACTACTACGTTCCCTATCTGAGACTTGAAGTAGTAGATGTGTTAGTTCGGTGCCCCTTTGCCATCAAAGGCTTGTAGGGTCGGAGCTTTAAACTTAGGAGGATACGGGACAAAGATCCCATTCTGTCGGGTACAGCTGGACCACTCCTGCTTCTTGGAGGCCTTTCCGATTGGCGAGAGCTTCAAGACGTTCCAGTTTATTCATTCTTTTAGAATGAGTGCTCTCATTCTCTGAATTGCCTCCCTCTTCGGACGGAGATTTAGATGACTTGGGTTGGACTATTCCTCCCCCTCTGTATGCGCAGAAGACAAGCTCTCTCCTTCCTTCCATTTACCCTTAGATTTCTTGGAAGGAGTCTAGGGCTTCGCCCTTCTCCCGCCCTCAAGCAATTGTGAAAGCATTTGCTTGAGGGTGTCGATAGATTCTTGTTGGGCGCGAATCATATCGAGTCGTTCCCTCTGAGCCTGGGTTGTTGTTCAAAGCACCTAGTTATTTCCTCATGAGTGTTTTCCATATATGCGAAGGCTTCTTTCTCTACAGAAGAGTTCGAGGCCTGCGATTCTGCAATGGCAGAATGCAATTCACTTACTTCAATGCCCAAGCTAAGGCACTATAATCGACTGGTGCTACCACGCCAGTTTGAGTGCGGGTATATCGGTACACTCGACTCATTAGAGCTGACTATTGGCTATTTTTTCTTACTTCTGCTAGGCGTAGTGCTTAGAGTCACCATGTTCGCAGTGAATTCGGAGTATTCCACATCAGAGAAGGTTCTCTTCATGCAGGAACGACGCCTTTTGGCTGATCGAGAGGTTGACGTTAATCGTCTGAATACCGACTGTTTGCTTACATGCGAGCTGCAGTGACATTCAGAGAGCATTGCTGTGATGAGCCGTTCACAACAACATGATGGAGCGATTTGGTGGGAGCTCCTTCAGGTAATCCCTTAGATCCATCAGAGGGGGCCGAAAGAGACTAGCCACAAGTTTTTGAGGGCTTTTCAGCTTCTGAAAGCTATTCTTGTGTCGCAAACTTGAAATACAAGGTTCAAAAATGCGGAGCTCACATTCTGCAGAATAGACGTGGCTCTCGCATTTTAGCTTTGAGACGCGGGTCTCGTGCCTCTGCAGAGAAGAGACGCGGATCTCGCGTTGCTGATTGTCGCGTTCGACCAGCGACATTTGGGAAACGCAGACTTTTTGAGTCCCACATTCTGTGGTAGAGACGCGGGTCTCGTGTTTCTGAGAAGAGACATAGACCTCAGGTCGCTGAATGTCGCATTTAAGAGAAAAAACACAAGCTTATTGAGCTTCGTGTTTTGGACTCCAAATGTGGACTTCGTGCATCCTGTGCAACTCAAAAGGGACGCAGGCATGAGCCTTGCGTTCTATATTTGTTAGGTAGATAATTGTTCCAGCTTCTTGAGTCTATTATCGACGTTCGCATCATCTCTGTCGATGTTCGACATTCCGGTTACGCTCATGTTGGGAAGCCCCGGTAACTTAGAGCTGAGGAAGAGGAAGGGCGTGGTCGGGTTGACTTTCAACAACGTTGGCCTCGCGGGTCTCGTGAGAGATTTTGACGCGGGCCGTACGTGTGATGCGGCCAGCAAGGATGCTCTCTGTGTAGGCCGTCTTCAGAGAAGTCTCAGAAGAGACTTAAGAATAGACCTCTGAGGAGACCTTGCGGTACTGCCGCGCCCTAGGGCTCTTGGAATTAGAAGAGAGGAACTCTTCATACTTTTCCTAGTTGAATTTCATGACAAGTTATTCGACCATTCTTCCCATGAAGGTGACGTCACCTTGCGCCACAACTTGCTTATCAGTAGAGAAAGTAGTCCCTAGCGGAGTCGCCATCTCTTCTTTGGCTCGAAAAAGATTTAGAGAATCGTAATAAAATTTCCTTGAATCAATGAAAGATTATAACAATCTCAAAAATTCCGATTACAAGAGAGAGAAGATATTCAAGCTCAAATCTTCTCTTTATTTAATGTTGGGTTCTTGATGTAGTGGTAGAAAGTGAATCTTGTTTTTCGCTGACCGTGTGACCGTTACTATCTTCTAGGAAATCTTCTCTTCGGACTATGAACGGAGTATCACGGCTCATGTCCAATGAAATCTCAAAGAAACTTGAGGCAAAAACAACTTGTACTCAGTAAGTTGCTAGAAGAGTTAAACTCTTTCATAGTATTCCTCAGACTAAGAGAATCTGACCAAAAATTCACTCTCCAATCTTTTTACCCAAAACTTCTTACCCCTCTTCAGTAGCAAACTAGGCTATTTATGGGGATTAACTCCCCTCATTATGTGGGCTGTAATTGATCAAGTAATGAGGGCAGTTATGACCGAGATGCAGGACTTCTCTGTAGTTAAAACGCGGGTTTCGAGTCTCGCGTTTTGGATGTCGACCCCGAACCTTGCTAGATGCGGGCTTCGAACTTTGCCAGACGCGGCTTTGAGCTCTGTGTCTTGAGATTGCAGTGATGTCGAGACGCGGCCTTCGAACCTTGCATCTTGGCACTGCAGTGATGCTAGGATGCGGGCTTTGAGCTTGCGTCTTGGTCATTATAGTGAAGATAGAACGTGGGCTTCGACCCTCACGTCTTGGTACTGTAGTGATACTGAGGCGCGGACTTCAAGCTCTGGGTCTTGACATTACACGAGTGGCTATGATGAGCCTCGCATCTGGAGTATAGACTCTGCTCTCTGATGACCTGTCCTCAGTGATTTTTAGACAGTCTGCACTTGTAAATTGGCAACATGGGGTTGGTGAGTGGATTTGTACATCCTGTAGAGGACGTAGAGAGCCAAGAGCCAGACATTGAAGTTGTTGAGTCTCGAGTGGGGGGATCCCTACTCGGATATACAGTATGACTCCAGAGAAAAGAGCTTGTAGGCTGGCTGAGTGAGAGCCGATGAGCAGGTTACGTGGATTCTGAGAAGTATGTAGGAAAGTCATTAAGAAGTGGAATGTATTTTATTAAATGATTTTAATAAAATACATAAAAAATGAATAAGATACAGAGAACTTTTATCAGTTAGAGAAACTCCTTGCTCTTATTTGTCAGGTTGGTTTTAGTCAACAGCTCTGTACTAAGTGATCGTGTGTTGTGTGTTGATTAGGAGACGGAATCTCCTACTGTCTATCTCAGAGGAAGCTCCAAGTATGAGGATGTACTCTCAGAGACAGCCTCGTTAGATAGACCTTCAAGGTACTTGCAGAGGGACCGATATTGAGAAGTCTGGTATCCCTTACTGTAATGGAAAAAGTAGTAGTCCTTCACCCGGGACGAGCATGATCGTGTTCCTTTGCTTTTAGATGCTTCACCCAGGATTGACCCTTGATAGCTCAAAAACGTCATGGATCAGGAGCTTCGGTGGCGTAAACTGTCATCCACCCTATGGCTCGGAGTGGGTTCTGCTGAGGGTGCGGGAATGATTGCTTCTTGAAAGTGTCATGCTCACGACCCTAGTTGTCGACGGAGGGATCTCCGTGTTGCGGCTTCGGTTTTGCTCCATCGTCATCGCGGTTAAAAGATGCGTTGGCATAGCTTTTCATTGCTTCCTCCAACTAGATGTATGTTTAGGTTCGGTATAAGACCTCGCTCTAATGAGTGATGTACTTCACCAGATGCTTGTAGAGCGGGAGGGTGATCTGTAGCCCATTAATGAATGTGAGAGCAGAGGTGTCCTCACTACAGTTGTGCACTTTGGCTAGCTGATTCTGAAAGGAGCCAATATATGCCTTGAGGCTGTCAGAGGATCTCATCTTAACGAAGAAGAGATGATGGTTATTCTGCTTAAAGTCTTGTCGGGAGGAATACTGAGAGAGGAACAACCCAGTGAGATCCTCGAAGCTGCAGATTGATCTCGGCGGAAGAGAGTAGAACCAATCGAAGGCTACTCCCTTCAAGCTAGAGGGAAAGATCCAGCATAAGATGAGTCATTTCTAGCATGAACTACTATCTTGTCCTGATACTAGCGAAGGTGCTAGACTCGGCCACTCTGACTGGAGTAGCAATTAAAGATCGAAATCGTGAACTTCTTGAGAAATTCATATCCAATACGCCCTCGAGAAGGGAGGAGTTGGATCCATCGGTGGTGATGCCTCCGAGTCTATTGTGATGTGACATTTTTGCTTCTTTGACTCACTTCTGTATAAGCTCGTCGAGATCTTGGACATGGACGAATTCCTCTACATTTCTCCGAGAATGATCTTGTTGATCTCTCGTGCAAGAACGAGACTAGCTCGACCCGCCATCGTATCGGTCTGAAGGAGTAGGGGAGGTTGTTCAGGGTGATGATGCCCCCAATGGTGGCAATGGATTTACCTTTAGAGGTGGTCCCGTCATCGGTGGTCAGCTACCCTTTTGGGTCATGGCTCGTTGGAGAGACTTTTTAAGGATGTGTTTGGTAGGGGAGAGATTTGAGTATTGAGGCTCATATCTCATTAAAAGCACCAGTTTGTGGTGGAGATTTTCTGCCGCAAACGATCGGACGGTCGATCTTCACCATAAGCGAGGGTAGAATTGAGTGGAGAGTACGAATGTGAGAAAATAATACTCAATACAAAAGAGACACATGATTTTTACGTGAAAACCTAAATTAGAAAAAGACCACGAGGAGGAGAAAATTCACCATAATCTGTAGGTTACAGGAATTACAGAAATTAAATGCCACAGTTTCAGTGTTGGGCTTAACTAGAAGCAAAAAGATCAAGAAGTCCTTCTCCTTGTTGGAGGAGAAGGTGTATTTATACTTCATCAGATCTGCGTGCATGGGGGTGGATGGTAGGGCGCGATCCTCGTAACTTCATGATCTGCACGTGTAGATTTGTTGTAACGACCGCTATTATTGGTGCTTGATTGTTGGGATGTCTGCATAAAAATCCACCTATGTTCATAACTGTCCAAGCTGGAGAACGCTTCACGTTATGAACATGGAGGAAGATCAGGCTACGATATTGTCGGGGAAGATCAGAGATGATCTGTTGCCGTAGTGTAACTAAGGGCGGAGATCAGGAATGATTTGTTACTTAGGTTATCTTGTGCTGAGTTGAATTCTCCGGAAAGAGAGCTCCGGATGGTTGGGAGCATCGGAGCTACCTAGGTGAAAGCGTTTTCGGAGCGAAGAGCAACTTCTGAAATGACTTCAAAGTGACAGAGGCTCTTAGTTGGTAGGACACGTGCCATCATCTTATGAGAGTTAAATTTTGATCACTACACCTGCCAAACCAAAGTACGCTGGTTCAGAATTGAGAGTTTATGCTGCTTAATCTGTTACCTGTCCTGTCCCCAATGTCTTCATCTGAATTGTATTGCAAAATTGTCTACTGTCTGTACTTCATCAACAGAGTTTCTGCCTTCAGTAGCCTTTGTTCCCATTATGTTTGGTTGCTGCGGTGATTCGAAACAACCATACGTGTTTCATACCTAATAGAAGTTATATATAAAAGTTTACAAATTACTCCGAGTTATTAATACAATATTGTAACATATTTCACATTTGGAACAAGAAACGAATACAACTGGACTGAATACAGGCAGCATGTACTAAGTTTTCCAGGGAAAATTAATTGGAAATATAACTAAGTTTTCACATAAACAGTCATATACCTTCTCGATCTCTTTATCGTTGCAATACCAATGAATGCCCATAAACCGATCACAAATCCCAAGATCACGCTGACATAAATCCAAGTTGTTTCAGATACATCACCATGGGCTTCTTCCTACGGGCTATTAGAACGTTTTAATGCGCACAGGCCTTGGTTGCCACTGTAGATGGAAGGATCATCTAAGGTTGCAAACTGAGTGCTTGATAGAATTTCTCCTGACAAGCTGTTGTCTGATAAATTCAAGTGACTACAGAAATACACAGCAGACATACTGAATGAAATTCCTCTTGAAAGATTGTTCCAAATGCATAGATTGCAACAACTGTCCCGACTCCGAGGCACTGATCTTTCAGCAGGATTTTTCCTGTAAAGTGATTTCGAGACAAATTCAAGAATCACAATCCAAGAAGCTGAGTAAGACCATTTGGGATCTCTCCAGGAGGGCATGATTCCCCAACAAGCATTCTCGTTACAGCAGACAGTATAAGTGTACACTCAATAACAATCCTCCTTGTGATTAGCCATAGATAATAATCCACATAGTAAGAGGTTGAATTCAGAAATGTAGGACCGTCTATTTTGATGTAATCATTGCCTTGAGGTTTTCAAACGGCAGAAACGAGCTGCCTCCAAGATTGTTGTTTGAAAGATCCAAAATCTTGGCCAATCGCCTAAATTCGATTCTAGGAGATCTGGTAGGAGAGAACCAGACAGGGTTCATCTTGGGTAGAATACATCCTTGACAAGGTGGTGATGGCTCATGAGCTTTGTAACACCCCGATCCCGTAGGTATGGAAACGTTCATGCGATGTATATAAGCAGGTCGGAAAAACCCTTACGTATATACGCTAAGCATCAGTACATGCAAGAAACAGAGTATGTAAGCACGTGGTGCATTATACATTCTAATATAAGAGTACAATTACAAAGTTATTACCAGAAGTGACATAATATTACAAGAATATTACATCACCGATAGGCGCAAATGTGAGAATACAAAGAAATGTACAAGTCTGATCAGTACAAAAGGCGCTCACGAGTTTATAGAAGGAAAACTCGAGAGACGCGCATGGGACCTTGGAAGGATAGGGTTTCAGACGGTCTGCTGGTGATCCACGCTACCGCTACACCTCTCAGGTCAGCAACTGGGAGAATCCACATGCTCCACGCTTTGAGACCTGGACATGAGGATTCAGAGGAGTCAGAACTCCCCAGCGAGTGTTGATGCTAATGCCAAATAGCGTGCATAGATAAACACACGTGTATCGATAAATCCAAGTCATAAGCATGCATTGAAAGCCGAGTCGTGAGCACATACATACAGGAGCAGATAATGAGGCAGAAAAGAAAGCAGATAAGGTAACATCATACTCCTAAACTAACATAAAATCGATAAAATTGATAAAACCAAATAAAGCCGAATACGAGCAAAACCAATCGTACAAGCTTAGGTCACGACTCCATGAGACTAGTACATTGAAGGAATAATCCAAATAAGAAAACCCTCATCTATATTCTTTATCTCATGTCACCGTAATCCGAGCGCATACAACTCGAGTTACAAAACAACACAACAAATTATATATATTAGCATCTTATTATAATTGGGGCTGTCTAAGTTGAAGGTTTCAATATGTGTCCCATTCCACATACTTCCACTTACAACTTATAGAGCAAGTTATTTGGAAACTAATGAAGTTCGACGAACCATGTTTAGGATGGGCCCCATACATGCCCGGGGCAACGGTCCAGGAGTATCCGGTGCTCAGCCGGAACGTACCACTAGGTACCGAGACTTATGTACGCCTGAACAGGAATAGAGTATCACAGATCCTATAGAAATAGGCCTAGGGCGTGTGCATACTCGACAGGAATAAACAGGAGTAGGGGTGCCAGCACAACCCACGGAATCCCCTGGTGGCCACCAGGTGATCCCTCAAGTATATGGCCAAGCTCGATAAGACCACCATAAACATGACTATTCATCAGTTTTTCACGAATCGAGTGCAAGTTGTCTTATTATAATTTATTATGTAATTATCAATTTACGGGAATAACAAAAGCAGGACATGATCAGGAATTCAGGAGTACATGAGTACATAACAGGAGTACAGGTCATTGTATATAATACAGAAAACAGGTCAATGTATATAAAACAGGATAAAACGGCAGGATTCCATTAAATGTGATAATCACAGGTCAAGTGTTAACATGATAGATGGCAGGTGATAAGTCATGTCATAACAGGGAGCAAGTGTTAAGTAGTAGCATGTCAGGTGATAACACATCAGTTGTCAAGTGATACAGACAGGTGTTAGGTATTAGCATGTAGATGATAGGTATCACATAGTAGCATGTCAAGTGTTAACATAACAAGTATGTACATGGCAAGCGATAGAGTAATAGCTGAGCACAATCAAGCGGAGCTGAGCAAGCGGAGGTACGAACAGCGAACAGTGTTTAATACTAGAGCACCTGGCGAGGTTACCAAGACGACTCGGCTTAAAATACGAGTAGAAAATCTGGTAGCATTTCGCCTAGATAAATCTAATGGTAAAGCATTGAGCGCTAAGCATGCCTACCAGCGTAGCTGAAAGACCTGACGGTCTAGGCACACTCCTTTTTTGAGAAAGTGGCCGAGAGCCCGGAGGCTGAAGTACGCTCGGGGTTTAGGCGTACTTTCGGTAGCTACCACGAAACCCATAAGGGTACAGGCCTGAAACCATTGGGTAGCAGCCTGAGAGTGGACAAAACCCAGAGTCAGTACAAGAGTACATGCGATATTAGTATCACACAAGCAAGCTATATTGTGATAATATTTATTCTACCGTGGAGTAGTGAGGCTGAGTAGAGAGCCCAGGACCAAAGTACGCTCGGGGTGTAAGTGCACTCTCGGTAGCTACCACGAAACCCATAAGTACAGGCCGAAACCATTGGATAACCATCCCGGGAATGGGCAGAAACCCAGAGTCAGTACCGGGTACCCGCACGAGTTGTTCTATCCTATTACAAGCATTAGAATATATCAGTCCGGTTCAAGTCAAGACATGTCCACAGAATACAACACACACCCGTACAATCACACTGGACTGATACTAAATATAATATAATACTAGTTTTAATACAAGTTCATTTTTGGCGAGGAAAGTCACTCGCCTAAAACACCAATTTTTAAAGCTTTACGCGTCCGATTTCCCGAACGAGAAAAAACACGAAGCGAGCGAAGGAGAGGGGGGCTTGGCCCTAGGGTGGCCTGCTACTCTAGGGGTGGTGCGCCACCCCTTGGTGGCCTAGGTTGTGGCTGGCCTCAAGGAGGAGGAGGGAGGGAGAGGAAGGGAAGGGTGATGGCATTGGTGGTGGTATTATTTGGTCAAAGAGATGGATTTTGATGGTGGAATGAAAGGAAAGTGAAAGAGGTGATGGTGAAGGTGATATTGGAGGTTAAAGTAGTGGTGGAGGAGGTAGTGTTGTGATGGTGAAAGTGATGGTGGTGGTGATGGAGAAGAATAGATGAGATGGAGATGAAAAGGGTGTAGTAAAGATGGTGGTGGTGACATTTGTTGAAGGTGGTGGAGATGTCGCCGGAATAGTCACCAAAGTGGTCGCCGGAGATGTTGCCAGAGAAGGGGGGCTCGGCCCCTAGCCAACGGTGGTGGCCGGCCTAGGGTTAGGTGGTGGAGTGGTGGTTTTGTGTAGGGTTAAGTGGTGGTGGTAGTTTTGGAGAAGGTAAAGGAGATGGTGGGTATTTTGGAGTTATGGTGGTTTAAATGGAGATGGAGGAAGAAGAAGATGATGGTCAGGAGTTGAAGAAGTTGTAGTTATTGTGGTTGTGGTGGAGATGAAGGAAGATTAGATGGTGGTTAGGATTTTGATGGAGAAATGAAAATGGAAGAAGAAGAAAAGGGTTTTGTATTGATATTGGACTTAAAGGGGAAGAAAAAAGAATTAAGGTGAGGGGTTTTTTATAAAATGGAGAGGGGTGAGGTGTCTTTGGCTGGCCATGATGATGGGAGAGGGTAGTTGAGTGGTTTAGGATATTTTGAAGGAGATATTTTGGGAGAAAGGTGTAGAAGGTAATGGAAGAATGGAAAATGTTGTAGAATATGGTGGAAGGAAAAGGAAGGAAAGAAAAATGAAAAAGAAAAGAAAGGGAAAAAGGTAGATATTTGATTAGAATAAAAAGTGAAAATAACTAGAGTGGCGGATTCTCTGGATTCGGCTGCGGATGCGGAAAACTTTCGGAAAAATACTAAAATCGTCTGAAACTCAAGTATTTCGGAACGACTCGTAAAAATTCTCAAACATCAAGAATATTAATCTAAGAATCATGGTGAAATCCATTTTAAGAAATTCTTTACAATTTTCAAATTAAAAAACTTAGACTCGACCGCTGATATCGGTCGACACAAAATCTGACAGAAATATGTTAAATTCTCAAAATTTCCAAAAAATGTATTAAAATAATAAATATTATTCTAAGAAAATATGTGAAAGTAGTTTCTAAAATTCAACTCCATTTGTAAATTAAAAATACAGGAATAAACCAGCGGTACCGATTAATCCCGATTTTAGGGTTTTTATAAAAATAATTCAGAAAAAATTTGAAAATCATGAAAATTCTAAAATATTAAAAACAGTGTTTGGAACAAAAATCGGTTAAATCTGACCACCGAAAAGACTAAATCGAGAAATACACTAGGATCGGGTCCCGATTCAGACTAGCTGACTCCGAGTCTACGAATCGGATCCAATGCAAAATGATCACATAAATAATCATAAAATAAAAATAAATACAGAAAGTAAATCAAAAAATAAGATAAAAAAATTCGAATACGCAACTAAGTACGTATTCTGGAAACAGGGTGTTACATTCCATCCACCTTACAAAAATTTCATCCTCGAAATTTTGATAAGGGAAAGATGAACACCAGAGAGACTAGGGTTGACAATGATATTATGATAAAGTGGAAAGATAAGAAAGATTACCAACTCAAAATACAAAAGATCAGGGTAGCGGTTACAGTGATATCCTCATGGTCCCAGTTCTGGATACTGGGCCTCATATTCTGCTGTTGCTTTATCTATTGCCTCGTTTCCTCTGCCGTCACATTGTAGACTTGGCCTCTGTCATGATCTGCTCTAGTTCTTGCTCTCCTCTGCGGCTGATCATACTGCTGGGGTGGGAGAGGAGCTCTTCTGTTAACGGGTTCTGGGTTCCTTCTCAGTGGTGGGGCTGGAAGTGCTGGGGGTGCTGCTCGTGTTGGAAATGTTGGTGGTGTTGGATAGGTCCTCTTGAATGGACAATCACCCATCGAGAGATTGTCGGATCCACATACCAAACATAGCCCATTAGCCTTTTGGCAATTGCATTGATGTGTCCGGGTTTTCGGTAGTACCTGCATATCATCTGCTGAAGGGGAGGTCGGAATGGTCGCTTGACTATCGGACCGTTGGTGGTCCTAGCTGCATCTTCTTCGTTCATCAACAGAAAGGGCCTCTTTACTGGCTTGTTCTGCACTTGGTTCTCGCTTTTCTTCTCCAGTCCTCGTTCTACTTCATGGACAATGGAAGAACCTGGGAGTACGTCTTCAGCTGTTGAGGAATAAGAAACATCTGGACATCCATCTTCAGCCCTTGCTGAAATCGGCTAGCCCATTTTTCTTCGTCTATCACCATGTAGGGGGCAAACATGCTGAGCCTCAAAAATTTGGCGGCATATTCATCCACAGACCGGTTCCGCTGTTGTAGCCGAATATATTGTTCTTCCATTTCCTTCTGAGCTGTTGTAGGAAAGAATCTTTCGTAGAAACCCTTCAAGAACTGATCCCAGGTGATGGGTTTCTCTAGTGTCGCTTCTTCCGCCAACCACTAGGTTTTGGCCACATCCTTCAGCTGTATCTTAGCCACTTTCACCAGATTCTCGTCAGGGACTCGGGCGGCCTTCAAAAGATCTGTCGTGTTTACCAGCCACTGTTCTGTATCCAGGGACTTCTCTGTTCCTGAAAAGATCGCCGGCTGTAATCTCCTGAAGTCTGACACATTGCCTGGCCTCTGCTCTCGGGGTGCAACCAACAGTCCCTGACGTAGAAGCTCTGTCTGCTGTTGTTGACTCTACATCATCCTTGAAGTATCCTCATCATACCATCATTGTCTCTGCTGGATCCATCTTAAGAGGTACTAGGACCATTACGTGTTCCCCATCTTTCCCTATCTGAGTTGGTTGAAGGGGTAACAAGGAGCTGGAAGGTAAAAAAAATTGAATGGTGTCAGGATTCAAGAAATGGATCAGAAGAAAGAAAGAGAGAGATAACTCTGCACTTGTAGTTGGATTGTATAACCAAAATTCTTATATTCCACTTGTAAATTTCTTTACCATTAATTTGCCTTCTAGACGTACTGAGGATGAGAGAGCGTAGGCTCTCATACCATCCTGTAATGCCCCGATCTCGCGGATACAGAGACGTTACTACGACGTATATACACAGGTCGAAAATACCCTTACGTATATACGCTAAGTATCAGTACATGCAAGAATCAGAGTACGGAAGCACATGGTACATTATACATTCCAACATAAGAGTACAATTACAAAGTTACCACCGGATGTGACATAATATTATAAGAATATTACATCATCGATAGGCGCAAATATGAGAATACAAAGAGATGTATAAGTATGAACAGCACAAAAGGCGCTCACGAGTTTACATAAGGAAAACTCGAGAGACACACAGGGGACTTGGAAGGATAGGGCTTCAGACGGTCTACTGGTGATCTTCACTATCGCTACACGTCTCAGATCAGCAATTGGGAGAATCCACACGCTCCAAGCTCCGGGACCTGGACATGAGGTCCAAGGGAGTCAGAACTCTCCAGCGAGTGGTGATGCTAATGCCAAATAGTGTGCTTAGATAAACACACGTGTATCGATAAATCTAAGTCATAAGCATGCGTTGAAAATCGTGTCATGAGCACATGCATACAGGAGCAGATATGGAGGCAGAAAATAAAGCAGATAAGGTAACATCATATATCTCCTAAACTAACATAAAATCGATAAAACTGATAAAACTAAATAAAGCCGAATACGAGCAAAACTAATCGTACAAGCTTAGGTTACGACTCCATGAGACTTGTACATCAAAGAAATAATCTAAATAATCATCTATATATATCTTTATCCCGTGTCACCGTAATTCGAGCATATACAACCCGAGTTACAAAACAACACAACAAATTTATATATATTAACATCTTATTATAATTGGAGTTGTCTAAGTTGTAGGCTTCATTATGCGTCCCATTCTATATACTTTCACTTACAACTTATAGAGCAAGTTATTTGAAAACTGATGAAGTTCGACGAAGCATATTTAGGATGGGCCCCGTACATGCCCAGGATAACGGTCCAGGATTATCCGGTGCTAAGCCAGAACTTACCGCTAGGTATCGGGACTTATGTACGCCTGAACAGGAATAGAGTATCGCAGATCTCATAGAAATAGGCCTAGGGCATGTGCATACCCGGCAGGAATAAACAGGAGCATGGGTGCCAGCACACCCCACGGAATCCCCTGATGGCCGCCAGGTGATCCCTCAAGTATGGGCCACGCGTGACTCGATAAGACCAACATAAACATAACTATTCATGACCCATCAGTTTTCCACGAATCGAGTGCAAGTTGTCTTATTATAATTTATTATGTAATTATCAATTTACGGGAATAACAAGAGCAGGACATGATCAGGAATTCAGGAGTACATGAGTACATGTAAAACAGGAGTACAAGTCACTGTATATAATATAGGATAACAGGTCACTATATATAATATAGGATAACACGGCAGGATTCCCTTAAATGTGATAATCACAGGTTCAGTTTTAACATGATAGATGGCAAGTGATAAGTCATGTCATAACAGGGAGCAAGTGTCAAGTACTAGCATGCCGGTGTCAGGTGATAACACATCAGTTGTCAAGTGATACAGACAGGTGTTAGGTATTAGCATGTAGATGACAGGTATCACGTAATAGCATGTCAAGTGTTAACATAACAAGTATGTACATGGCAAGCGATAGAGTAATAGCTGAACACAATCAAGCGGAGCTGAGCAAGATGGAGGTACGAACAGCGAACAATGTTTAATACTAGAGCACCTGGTGAGGTTACCAGGACGACTCCACTTAAAATGCGAGTAGAAAATCAAACAGCATCTCACCTAGATGAATTTAATGGTAAAGCGCTGAGCGCTAAGCATGCCTACTAGGCAGAGCTGAAGACCTGACGGTCTAGGCGCACTCCTCTTTTGAGGAAGTAGGCGAGAGCCCGGAGGCTGAAGTACGCTCGGGGTTTGGCCCTAGGGTGGCCGCCAGCTCTAGGGGTGGTGCACCACCCCTTGGTGGCCTAGGTAGTGGCTGGCCTAAAGGAGGAGGAGGGACAGAGGAAGGAAAGGGTGATGGCGTTGGTGGTGGTGTTATTTGGTTAAAGAGATGGATTTTGATGGAGGAATGAAAGGAACGTGAAGGAGGTGATGTTGGAGGTTGAAGTAGTGGTGGAGGAGGTAGTGTTGCGATGGTGAAAGTGATGGTGGCGGTGGTGGAGAAGAATAGATGAGATGAAAATGAAAAAGGTGTAGTAAAAGATGGTAGTGGTGACGTTTGTTGAAGGTGGTAGAGATGTCGCCGGAATGGACGCCAGAATGGTCACCGGAGTGGTCGCCGGAGATGTTGCCGGAGAAGGGGGGCTCGGCCCCTAGCCAAGGGTGGTGGCCGGCCTAGGGTTAGGTGGTGGAGTGGTGTTTTTGTGGTAGGGTTAAGTGGTGGTGGTAGTTTTGGAGAGGTAAAGGAGATGGTGGGTTTTTTGGTGGTATTTTGAAGTTATGGTGGTTTAAATGGAGATGGAGGAAGAAGAAGATGATGGCAAGGAGTTGAAGAAGTTATAGTTGTAGTTGTTGTGGTTGTGGTGGAGATGAAGGGATATTTGATGATGGTTAGGATTTTGATGGAGAAATGAAAAGGGAAGAAGAAGAAAAGGGTTTTGTATTTGATATTGGAGTTAAAGGGGAAGAAAAAAGAATTAAGGTGAGGGTTTTTTTTGTAAAATGGAGAGGGGTGAGGTGTCTTTGGCTGGCCATAGTGATGGGAGAGGTAGTTGAGTGGTTTGGGATATTTTAAAGGAGATATTTTAGGGAAAAGGTGCAGAAGGTAATGGAAGAATGGAGAATGTCGTAGAATATGGTGGAAGAAAAAGGAAAAAGAAAAGAAAAGAAAAAAAGGTAGATATTTTATTGGAATAAAAAGTGAAAATAACTAGAGTGGCGGTTACCCGGATTCGGTTGCGGATGCGGAAGACTTTCGGAAAAAAACCGAAATTGTCCGAAAATCAAGTATCTCAGAACAAATCGTAAAAATTCTTAAAAATTAAGAATAGTATTCTAAGAATCATGGTGAAATCTGTTTTGAGAAATTCTTTACAATTTTCATTTAAAATTTTTGGAATTGACCGCTGATATTGGTCGACACCAAATCTAGCAGAAATCTGTTAAATTTTAAAAAATTTCGAAAAATGTATTAAGATAGTAAATATTATTATAAGAAAAATTGTGAAAGCAGTTTCTCAAAATTCAACTCCATTTTAAATTAAAAATCTAGGAATAAACCAGCGGTACCGATAATCCCGATTTTAGGGTTTTTATAAAAAATAATTCAGAATAAATCTGAAAAATCATGAAAATTTTAAAATATTAGAAAACAATATTTGAAGCTAAAATTGGTCAAATCTGACCACTGAAAAGACTAAATTGAGAAATATACTGGGTCGGTTCCCCGGTTCAGATTAGGGCTGAATCCGAGTCCACGAATCCAGATCCAATACAAAATGATCACATAAATAATCATAAAATAAAAATAAATACAGGAAGTAAATTAAAAAATGTGATCGGAAAATTCGAATATGCAATTAAGTACGTATTCCGGAAATGGGGTGTTACAAGCTTATACATTTATACAAAGGCCACACTATATGATGAATTTATATGTTATTTTCATGCCCTTTAATCTCCAATTTTTGCTTGTTGCTCTCTCTTTTATTAGTTTTTAGTTTACTTTGTTTAATTTGACAAGGAATGAATAATTCAAGCAAAAAAGAAACTAAGATAGGGACTTCATGAAGCAAAAGAGAAAAAAAAGGTGGTCAAAACTATCAAGGTTTCTTGACTTAATCAATATCACAAAAATAGAAGATTGTAATCCTTCCATCTTGATATTTTTGGCAAGATTCTCTCTTGTTAATTTTTAACACATTTCGGTATTTTGGTCATAATTTTTATTTTAGAGGTCCAACTGATATGATTCTTACGGCTATGAAAAACTAATTAACAAAGCTAAATTTCATATGTTAACGAGTTTTTTCAAGTCAGCCTTCATCAATGAGTAAATTACGTCCTAATCAAAATCAAGTTTCTTTTGAAAACCTAGGTTTCCAAATCTAGCGCCATCAAATCAACCGTCAACAAAGCTAATTAATTTGGAAACTGAAAGAACACCTAGAGGGGGGTGAATAGGTATTTTTGCTAATCTAGAACTAAATGCAAAACTAAGTGCGCTAAATGCGGAAGCTAATGCAAATCTTGCAACACACTTAGTACAATCAACAAGTGTAGCCGAATTCCCCGTGAAGGGCTCTGGACTAACTCCTCTTGATTCCCCTTGAATGGGTTGAGGTGCTATATGAAGCTCTTGTTGATTAGGTACAAATGAGGCACACACAAACAACCAAGCATATACAAGATATAGCAATGTGAATTATGCAAGGCACAACACAAGCAAATATAATATGAATGAAGTATGATGCTTTGCACAAATAAATGAGAGAGAGAGAGAGTTGAGAGATATTGGATCAAACGCAAACACACGGATATGTTTCGAGGTTCGAGCCCCTAGCTCTACATCCCCGCCTACACCACCGTGTACGATTTCCAATCCACAATACCATCCACCGAGGACTCCCACCGAGGGAACCTTCACCGAGAAGGATTTGTACAACAATGGAGTACCTAACTCCTCTCTCAAACAAACACCACCTCACACAAGAGGGGTAGGCCCTTAGCCAAACAACCACAACAACCAACACCTCTACCGAAGAGGGTTTACAACCAAACTCCACCTCTCACAAGAGGGAGCAAACCACAAGCCTCAACCTCTACCAAAGAGGGAGCAAACTCTAACCCAATACAACAACCTCAACCTCTACCAAAGAGGGAGCAACCAAGAAATCAAGGGTTTTCAACAAGTGGTATATCTCAACCACAAACCTCTTTCCTTTTTCCACAAATACAAGATCCTAATAGAATAGGATAGAAGATATAGCTCAAGTGTGGAAAACACAAGTGTTTTGATCAAAGAAAATCTCTTAGGAAAATACCAAAATGATATGGAGATAAAGAACAAGAAATCAATTCCCAAAAACTTGTTTTCTTTGAAAATAACAAAACACTTAAAAACAATTAATATTGATCTTTTGGCACTTAAAACTCTTTTGAAAACTCTTTTAAAACACTGAAGAAGTCAGGAAAAATTTGCTCTAAAAAACTTGGCCAAAAACCCAAAGAGATGGGGTTTATATAGGCCCATCAGAAAACTAGCCATTAGAGCTGAGCTGGCAACTCTGACAGGCAACGGTCGACCGGCCCGGTCGACCGCCAACGGTCAGAAATATGACCGTTGGGCAACTGCGGTCGACATGCCCGGTCGACCGAAACAAACAGAGAGCACTGTAAGTGCCCCGGTCGACCTGAGCGGTCGACCGTCCCAGTGCCTTCAAACGTGCACAGATTTGTGCACGTCGGTCGACCGGCCTGGTCGACCGACTTCACCTAAGTCGACTAGGTCAGGTTGACTAGTCGACTGATTGAAGCCTGGAACAGAAATCTGGGTCAGAAAAACAGTGTAAAATATTTTTCTAAAAATCTTTTAACACTTCTAAAAATCACCAAAAATAGTTTTATCATTTTATATGGAAACACAAACTTGTGATAAAAATTTCAAGACATATATCAATCATATCAATTCATTTTTGAGTCTTGCAAATTTTATCAAAAACAAAACTTGTATTTTTATCAAACTTGATTTTTCAACACATGAATAGGGATATCAAAATAAGTTTGTCTAGCAAGTTAAACCATGTATGTATATCTATAATACATCTAATATACATAGAAATAAAGTAAACTTGTTTTGATCTACTATTCATGAAAACCAAATCCAAAACATGAAAACATGTGTGTTGTGCACTTGAGCATATCAACTATACTAAGCTTTACAAATGGATCTAAACACACTATCTAAATTAGGATACCTAAGTCTTCTTGATGATCTTCATCTTCAAGTAGACTTGCTCCAAAACTCCATCCATGGGCTAGGCAATGTGTGATCTTGACGCTTTGGCCCTGGAATCATCATGAAAAGTTTCTAAACACCTTGTTGAAGCTAATCACCAACTAATATCTTGGTTAATGATCTGAAACTTAAACAACACAAGATTATTAGTAAACATAACTACATGAGTTAATCATCATCAAAACTAGGGTGGAAGGCCTTTGGGCCAACAATCTCCCCCTTTTTGATGATGAGAAAACTCATGGAGTTATATATGCATGGATTAAATTTAAGCTTCAAAGAAGCTCCCCTTAACTCATGCATAGACATAATTAATAAGATATAAAAATGAAACACATGAATATGTATGCAAGTATGGAGATAAAACATGCAACAAGCATAAATCAAAATCTTTTTCTCCTATTTGCAATACAAAAACATATATGCATGTATGCATAAATAACAAGGAAGACAAATACTTCTCCCCCTTAAGCATATATGCATGTATGCATAAATAACAAGGAAGACAAATACTTCTCCCCCTTAAGCAATGAAAACATGCATATAAACTCAAATACTTCTCCCCCTTTTTGTCAATCATCAACAAAGGGTTCAAAGTAAAATCAAATCAAACAAATTTTTCTCCCCTTTTTGTCAAACAAAAAGATCAAGAAGGGGTTAAACAATCCAAACAATAAAATGAGGGGTGACTATAATCAACATGATATCAATAGAAACATAGGTCAATGAAGTATCTTGATATCAATTGAAAATAAATAAGGATTAATAAATGTTATATACTATATACATTCATGAAGAGGAAGACGCTAAGTTAGCTTCCCTACACATGTGCATTACATGAAGGAGGGATGTTAAGCCCTAATTCACATAACACACATTATGTAATGCATAAGAGGAGATGTGAAGCTCCCCCTACACACGTGTACCACATAACGAAGAGATGTTAAGCTCTTCAATACAAGATACACTCATCATAAATCTATATGCATATAGTCAATTACAAATCAAAACTTTTGTGTTTTTCTTAAAAACAAAATTTTTAGATACCAATTTTAAGCAAAAACACATGAAACATCTTGATATCAATTGAAATTAAACATAATAAATTTTGAATGTCTAAACAAAATTTTGATACCAATTATAAATAATTTTCATATTAAACATATGATATCAATATGAAATTTTCAATCATAAAGTAAGGGAGTGGGAAACAAATACCAATTGAAGAATCACCAATTGAAAGACAAAATTAAATTTTCTCCCCCTTTATGAATACCAACTAAAAAGATGCATGGGCTTGATACCAATTTAAAAGTAATCAATTGAAACAAAATTGAAGCTCAAGGTGTTGGGTTATGCTAGAGCTTGAGTAAACAAAAACTAAAATTTGTGATATTTTTGAACACAATAAAACATATATGTATGAAAATTTAGATACCAATAGAAATTGATACCATTGAAATTGAAGCATACATACATAAACAAATATATGAGTATACCAAAAATGTCAAAATTGATACCAATTGAAAGAGTTCAATGATAGCAATTGAATCAATAATAATAATCAAGTGTATATCTCATATAATCTACCACCCAATCATGGTTCAAGTTTAAAATAATTTTCATAGTAAAGCATACATGAGCATGATCTCCCATCCAACCTCCCGTGGAAGGTAGGGGTTTTCAAAAATAGATTTGAAAATATAGTATGTTTGAAAATCTCTACCATAATGAAGAATACCGTAACTAGTTAAATGGAAAAACTTTTAAACTAGTACGAAATCCTTCAAGTAAGGAATAAAAAACAAATATATATCATGAAAATATGAAATTCACAAGATAGTCAACACTCATAATCAATTAAGCATAAATATGACTCATGAAAACTAAACACATGAGTAAATAAGAAATGTGAGTGTACAAATATAATGTGAAGAACATGATCATGAAATATACAATTTAGCTCAATATTCCTTAAACATTGAAAACACGAAAATCATCAAAACTTATTTAACCTTCATGGCATATGTATGTCTAATACAAACTAAAGTATACATACATATCCAAAACACAACGAGTCCACAAAGTGTATATGCATGAAGGCACGTGGCTCTAGGATAATCATGTATATCTAATAGTTTGGACAAGATAGACATATACATGAAGTTAAACTAAAACACATGGAAACATGAAAAATTAAATTTTCACCAAAGCAAATTTCATTTCAAGGTATATGTATGAATTGTCAACACAATAAGTATACATACATATCCCTAAACACAATTGAGTCCATATATAGATTTGCATGAAAGGCAAATGACTCAAGGGGTAAACATGTATATCTTAAAGTTTGGCAATACAAACATATACATGAAGTGAAAACTCATAAAACAAATTCAAAATGGGAATACAAGTTTAAAATGTATGAATCATCAAAACTAGACAATACTAGCACATCTAATGGGTTCAAATAAGCAATCAAGCCCAAACATATATAGATTTATTTGTGGCCCACTATGTACAAGTATATACCTAGTTTTAATAAAACTAACATTTAAACAAGTAATCTTATCATGAAGCTTGAAAACAAAAATCATCATGATAAAACTAAAACATGATTATTATGTAAATTCACATGTATTAGATTCATGATGTACATTATAGCTTAAACAAAAGTGAGAACACTAAGTATGGGTTCATGCAAGCATGTGTGTCTCAAATACTATACATGTATGTCAAGGATCTAATAAATGTGATATTTACACACTAATCCATAGACAATGAAAACATGCTATAAAACATCAATATGAAAGCATGTAAACAATAATAAGGAGTTAAGAATTGTTACCAAAACCTAGAAGGCAACTCTCCTTGTCTCCAAAAACATGGTGGTCATCTCCACCGAATCTTTCCTTGAAAGTGATGCATCCAATTGATTTCTTTTTAAGTCCGAAACGCATCCACTCCAAGGTGTCATCACTCTCACGTCATGTGAGAGCCCACACCTACATCAAAAATAATAGGAGGGGTGGTCTTTGGTACCCATATCTTCTTGGGTCCATGGGGGTTAGTACCTTCTCTAACCCAAACAAACTTCTTTGCTAAATTCTCAACATGTAAACGATCATAGCAAAATTTAGCAAGATGGCCTTTTCGGCCACAATGTGTACAAGTGTACACATGAGCATACATGTGAGAAGTGTGTCCGTGAGGAGCATGTGTATGCCGTGGAGGGTGTGCATGCATAAAAGATGGAACTTGTTTCTTTCGAACTAAGGATTCCAAGCGTGTATGGTTCTTAGCACATTGGCTCATAGTGGAGCCCAAACAATCCATTTTCTTCTTTAACATGTTTATATCATTTTTAATCATAGAAGAAGTGGAGCATGCAAGGGGTGATCTAGGTGAAACTACCCTAGCATGGCAAACATGTTCATCAATCTTATTTTTCAAAACAACATTTTTCTTTAAACACACATCTAAATCATTTGAAATGGAAATAATTTTGTTTTTCAAAGCAACATTCTCTTTTAAAACAAAATCAATTTTTGAAGATAAGTTTTCATTTTTCTCCAAAATAGCATGGCAATCATTTTTAGATTTTAAAAACTCATTTTCTTTAAGTGCAAGTTCTAATTGAGATCTCAATGAATCCCTTTCATTATAGACCTCAACCTTCTCTTGCAAAACATTATTAAGTCTAGCATGCAAACTTTTATTTTCATTTTTAAGTCCTAGACTTTTCTTTTTCAAAATCTTATATTTTTCTATTAATTTTTCACACACAATAGATAGTTCTTCATTTAAGGCATGAGCATCATAATCATCACATGAAGAACTAGAGCAATCATTACTAATATCTAAGTGGGGTTCCGAATGTACCTCAAGGGAGTCATTCCCTTGGACCATGAAGCATTGTGAATCGGATTCTCCACTAGATTCCTCCGGTTGATTTGGCAATAAAACTCGGAGGCGGTGGTGGTGTCAACAAATTCCACACTGCAAAGGCGGAATCAATGTAATGAACACACATAAGATAATCTTTAAGTAATGTGCTTCTAATGGCCTCTAGGGCTTGTGCATTGGCCCCTATATGATTGCTATCACTAAGGAAGGATTCCTTGGTAATGGCAAGGTAAACTTTATGACCTAGAGTTTGTAAATAAACGGTCATCCTAATCTTCCAACATGAATGTTGGAAGGTCATACATAGGTGGGGTCATGAAAGTCATGATAAACTATATGTGTACAAAACAAGCAAATGCAAACAATAGATTAGCAAACAAAGGATCTCACTCCTAGGATGTTAAGCCTAAGTATCAGGAGCACTAGCTCTGATACCAATTGAAAGAACACCTAGGGGTGAATAGGTGTTTTTGCTAATCTAGAACTAAATGCAAAACTAAGTGCGCTAAATGCGGAAGCTAATGCAAATCTTGCAACACACTTAGTACAATCAACAAGTGTAGCCGAATTCCCCGTGAAGGGCTCTGGACTAACTCCTCTTGATTCCCCTTGAATGGGTTGAGGTGCTATATGAAGCTCTTGTTGATTAGGTACAAATGAGGCACCACAAACAACCAAGCATATGCAAGATATAGCAATGTGAATTATGCAAGGCACAACACAAGCAAATATAATATGAATGAAGTATGATGCTTTGCACAAATAAATGAGAGAGAGAGTTGAGAGATATTGGATCAAACGCAAACACACGGATATGTTTCGAGGTTCGAGCCCCTAGCTCTACATCCCCGCCTACACCACCGTGTAGGATTTCCAATCCACTATACTATCCACCGAGGACTCCCACCGAGGGAACCTTCACCGAGAAGGATTTGTACAACAATGGAGTACCTAACTCCTCTCTCAAACAAACACCACCTCACACAAGAGGGGTAGGCCCTTAGCCAAACAACCACAACAACCAACACCTCTACCGAAGAGGGTTTACAACCAAACTCCACCTCTCACAAGAGGGAGCAAACCACAAGCCTCAACCTCTACCAAAGAGGGAGCAAACTCTAACCCAATACAACAACCTCAACCTCTACCAAAGAGGGAGCAACGAAGAAATCAAGGGTTTACAACAAGTGGTATATCTCACCACAAACCTCTTTCCTTTTTCCACAAATACAAGATCCTAATAGAATAGGATAGAAGATATAGCTCAAGTGTGGAAACACAAGTGTTTTGATCAAAGAAAATCTCTTAGAAAAATACCAAAATGATATGGAGATAAAGAACAAGAAATCAATTCCCAAAACTTGTTTTCTTTGAAAATAACAAAACACTTAAAAACAATTAAGATTGATCTTTTGGCACTTAAAACTCTTTTGAAAACTCTTTTAAAACATTGAAGAAGTCAGGAAATTTTGCTCTAAAAAACTTGGCCAAAACTCAAAGAGATGGGGTTTATATAAGCACATCAGAAAACTAGCCGTTAGAGCTGAGCTGGCAGCTCTGACAGGCAACGGTCGACCGGCCCGGTCGACCGCTAACGGTCAGAAATATGACCGTTGGGCAACTGCGTCGACTGGCCCGGTCGACCGAAACAAACAGAGAGCACTGTAAGTGCCCCGGTCGACCTGAGCGGTCGACCGTCCCAGTGCCTTCAAACGTGCACAGATTTGTGCACGTCGGTCGACCGGCCCGTCGACCGACTTCACCCAAGTCGACTAGGTCAGGTTGACTAGTCGACTGATTGAAGCCTGGAACAGAAATCTGGGTCAGAAAAACAGTGTAAAATATTTTTCTAAAATCTTTTAACACTTCTAAAAATCACCAAAAATAGTTTTTATCATTTTATATGGAAACACAAACTTGTGATAAAAATTTCAAGACATATATCAATCATATCAATTCATTTTTGAGTCTTGCAAATTTTATCAAAAACAAAACTTGTATTTTTATCAAACTTGATTTTTCAACACATGAATAGGGATATCAAATAAGTTTGTCTAGCAAGTTAAACCATGTATGTATATCTATAATACATCTAATATACATAGACATAAAGTAAACTTGTTTTGATCTACTATTCATGAAAACCAAATCCAAAACATGAAAACGTGTGTGTTGTGCACTTGAGCATATCAACTATACTAAGCTTTACAAATGATCTAAACACACTATCTAAATTAGGATACCTAAGTCTTCTTGATGATCTTCATCTTCAAGTAGACTTGCTCCAAAACTCCATCCATGGGCTAGGCAATGTGTGATCTTGACGCTTTGGCCCTGGAATCATCATGAAAAGCTTCTAAACACCTTGTTGAAGCTAATCACCAACTAATATCTTGGTTAATGATCTGAAACTTAAACAACACAAGATTATTAGTAAACATAACTACATGAGTTAATCATCATTAAAACTAGGGTGGAAGGCCTTTGGGCAACAGAAACAAGGTCATCAAATCAATCGTCATCATGGGTATAAATTAGCAAGAGATCTTAGGGGGAAAAGGGAGAGACTTTTGGAGAGAAGATTGACGTGAAGCAAAAGAGAAGGGGCAGTTATGTTTTGACCTTTGAAGTTTCCAATCGTATTCTTCTTCCTCTCAATCTCTTTTTGAATATTCATGTTTAAGTTTATGAATTTTATTTATTTAATTACGAACTAATTTCTCTTCCTAGGCTATGATGTAGCTTGGGTATGATGTTCCAATTTCAATAATATTTGCTATTCAAAGTTTGTTATTTTATGTTGAGTGTTCACATCTTTTCTTAATGCTTTTTTAATGCCTGATCAATATTTGAATGATTTAATGATTATATTAAGACCGAGAGATGATATATATTGTTTTCTTCTAGTGATGAACGCTATAAATTTCATGTTTGATAGCGATGTGCTTACATGATTTTTGTGCAATTGCTTTGAGAAATTTCATAGATCGTAATTAGCTCTCAATTATTTAATTCACATAAAGATGTGGTGGATTAATATTTAGATAAAATTTTTGATATCACTCTAGAGAATATTGAATAAATTAGGAACTTTCAATTGTCAATATAGATAATGATTCTTTGGTAGCAAAATTAAAGGAATTGATGTGAAATAAGTCATAGCGAAATCAGATGCCCTAGTGTTTTCTCATTTGTTTTAAATCTCTTCATTTAGGTTGTTAAATTTTGTCACTTTATTTTTTTCCCACACAAATTTTCTAAATTTCAGAATCTTCAAATAAAAATAAAGTTAGATTAATTACATTGCTTATTAAGATAGACAATCTTTATGCGACAATACTCTATTTATTACTTTATTACTCATTCTGATTTGTACACTTGCTAGTTTGTGCATCAAATTTTGGCGCCGTTGCCGGAGATTGATTTTATCTTTATTAATAATGATACCATTTAACTCTAGTTTTAATTTGAATTTTATTTTTTATTTCAGGTACCATGTTAGTTATGCGAGGCTCGAAGAGTTTGATCTAGAACCATTGGATCAAGAGTCCGAACGAACTTTGCAAAGAGTCCGAACGAACTTTGCAAAGACTACAAGGAAAAGAAAACAACTTTAACCAAGCAACAAGCCCGAACGATCTTGTATTTGGATGTCATAACATTGAATTTGAGTGGGAATAATTCATGCTCAAATCTTTCCGAAAGTAGCCAAGTATATGCGTGTGCATGTATATATCTGAAGGAGGATGTAGAATTTGAAGATTAATTGACATTGATCGAGCTTCAGGGGTTAGACTGGTGTGGAGGATGTGTTCCTCAAATTCTTTGTCGGCTAAGTGGATGGAGAGCACTATTTGCATGGTTTACACCTGTCTCAGGTTGAAGCAACAATATATGATTCAGGAACTTGGAAATGGATATGTAGTTTGAGGTCAATCACTCTTGAAAATATGGAGAGAGTCATTGGTAATGGACATATAACATTATTCTTATATGATAGATGGGTGCCAGATTCATTTCTGATATCACATTTACCAGAAACTGATATGCCATCTGAGATGCACAAATGGACTGTTTCTGATATTGTCAGCAATGGTAATTGGTTCATGAGAGATCAGGATCTGCTTCCTATTTGGGATTGTATTTGTAGCCAACGGGTTCCATGTTCTGCAGCTGAAGACTCATGGAAGTGGAAATGTTCCAGTTCTGGTGACTTCTGCTTTAAAACAGCCTGGAACTTGGTGAGAGATGGAGGAGTCCAGTACCAGTTCTCTAATGTTTTGTGGTTTCCTACTCATAGTCCTAAGGTGGCTATGTGCCTTCTTAGAGCTCTCAATGGGAAATTGCTCACTAGAGATTTGCTGATGTCTATTGGAGTATCTGACACAGATATCTGTGTCTTATGTGGATCAGCCGAGGAAAGTGTGCAGCATTTGTTCTTTGTATGTCCTTTCTCTACATATTTATGGCATTGTGCGGATTGAAGTTGGGAATCTTAGGATCAATTAGTACACTACAAGATGAAGCTATGACTATTCAATCAAGATTCAAGAGAAAACTAAAATCTGTGTTCTAGCAAAGCACATACTCTCAGCTGCAGTATGGCACATTTGGAAGAGAAGAATCAGTGAGTATTCCAACTACAGAAGCAGAACAACATTCTGGTGTTTAGGAAGTTATATGAGGATATTAGATCGTTGTTGAGAACCTGTCATTGAAATCTTGTTGGTTGTAAACTGTCCTATTTCCTTAAATTATGCAAAATAATATTCTTAAAAACAATTAAACTAGCTTACTAGCATGCTACTACAGAATTAAAACATAATATAAGCAAATTAAATCTGGCCTGGGGAATGCAGTCGCTCAGTCGCTGTCCTAAAGGATCAAAAGTTCGTCTCCTTACCCAGACGTTGGCTCGGCTTTGTCTAGTAGCGATAAAAGAATCTCCCGGAATCAACAGCACTCAGCCAAAGACAGTTGGCAGAGCCTCTTACTCAGACAAAGAATTATTGTCCAGAACTAAAGTAAAATTAGAAGAAATATGACAGTGGGAGAAAGAAGATGTAGATGTAGATCTCAGACTTTGTGTGTCACTCTCTCTCTCAGAACGAACAGGGAGAAGCTCATTTATAGGCACCGAGCTCTACCCGTTATTAATAGCCCTCACACAAATCAAGCGCACGTTCAGGTTGGTTGCAATTAATGTGCAACATTCCGCACGTTCGCAGATCCGCTTTTACCTGGTCAAGAAGCGTTATAAGTCAAAACATGAAGCACTTCGGAAGAGTGAGACGGAGCTCGGAAATACACCCGAGTCTTTAGGTCCTCGGGAGAGACTCCGAGGTCCAAGTGCTCGGGATGATCCGAAGTGCTCGGGTTCCACTCCAAGTTAACTCGAAGTCCATGTACTTGGAATGATTTCGAGGTCAAGTGCTCGGGAATAATTTCGAGTGCAAATCTTCGGTTCACTTCACCCAGAAGCTCGGAATTAGTTCCAAGAAAGACAAAAAACAATTTCCAAAACATAGAAGATCAAAGAACCCATTGAACGGAGCTGCATTTGAATCCACAGGTCGTGGGCATGCGCCACCTGCACCCGCACCCGGTTCGGTTCGGCGCGTGTGCACGCATGTGGGGAGTGTGACTCATGGCCTAACACTCATCAATAAGCTTAGAAAGAGTTGGTATATATACCACTCAAACCTCTTTTACTTATCAAATGTGGACTAAAAACTAAAGGCAAATAAAAAAAAACTCAAGTTTTCCCTCCAAAAATCAAATACACATCCAACAACCCCCTCCCCCCCAAAAAAATTTTTTTTTGAGTTTCAAGAAAGTTAAAGAAATCAATATGATATAAAACAAAATCATAAACCATAAAATGAAAGTAAAACTTGGGCACCATTATGCTATGCATTCGGGGTCGATAGCTTGCGCCTAAAATCTACTTTAGTAAATTTCATCTCCATCAGAGAGACATAATAGACTACGCCTTGAATTAGGCTCTTTAACTAGAATTGATGAAAGACACCACATTAAGTCTCTATCTATTGAGCGAGCGGGTTGAGCATTAAAGGTCATGCTCACATTAACCGACTCATGAGAAGTTTCTAGGGGTCAGCCCTGCCCCCCAACCGCGGCCATAGATAAGTTCTCCAAGGGTACTACAGCTTGAGCTTATACCCTCCACATTTCATGCGTTGAACTTATGAAGAGTTTAACTCAGCCTTATGAAGCTGTATTATAAGAGCATCATCACCAGTAGGGGCATTAGCTAAAGTGTTACATATAGGATATAAATATATTTGGTCGATGCTCCACACGAGTATCACCGTCCAGCTTGTTTCCTACCACATTGAACCTCTTTCTCGGACCAGCTCCCAGTCAAGTAGGTTGGCTTCCTCCTGTCGGTTAACTCTACTATGAGCTTAACCCCATATCCCTCGACGATTCTAGGACCACACTCCTAGAAAGACCTCTAATCAATGAATCAGCAATATTATTCTCAGACTTTACAAAGTTCAGAATCACAACTTTGCCCAATAGGCACTGTACAGACTTGAGTCTGATCTGAATATATTTGTTCATCTTATTATTAATATTCTCTTACTTTAGAATCACAATGGTGGTCTCGAATCAGTATGAACTGAAAGTATGGATCTAGGCATGATATAGAATTCAGATAGAAGATCCTTTACCCATTTAGCTTTCAAGCAAGTAGTGTCTAGAGCATGAGCTCAGACTCCATAGTGCTCCTAGCAATCAATGTTTGTTTTACAGGATTTTTAGGACACAGCAACACCACCGATATAAAAACATATCTGGTAGTAGACGTACATTGTGAGAGTAAATGACCTAGCTAGCATCACTATACCCTTCATGATATTAGGATATCCAGTGTAAGTCATGCATAGCCAATTTTACCTCTAAGATATCTGAATACTCTCTCTAATGCAGTCAAGTATTCTCTACTAGGTTACTAGTGTATCACTTGGTCTACCACTGTATAGGAGAATGTCAGGTCTAGTCCTGTTGGAAATATAAAGAAGTGAACTTATTAATTAAGAGTATTTCAATTGAAACACAGGCTCACCCGTATCTTCTTCAAAGCAATTGAAGATTCACAAGGTGTAGAAATAGGTTTAGAGTTATAGAAAGCAAATTTGTGAAGCACTCTCTCATGCTATAAGATAGACTCAATAAGATTTTCATTTGGAGTTTTTGGATATCTTCATTCTCAATATAATATCAGTAGGATTTAGGTCTTTCATGTCAAAAATTAGGGAGAGATAATCCTTTACCCTTTGGATTGCATCAAGAGAAGTTCTAAGAATAAGAATATCGTCTACATATAGATAAAAAATGATATAAATTATTATCAAAGTTCTTGGAATAATGCATTTATCATGTTCATGGACAGTAAATCCAAATTATGCAACAACTTTGTTAAACTTTTGATGTCCTTATTTAGGTGCTTGTTTAAGACCATACAATGACTTCACAAGTTTGCACTTTGTTT
>JAVJIF010027285.1:0-32276 GCA_038442645.1 Agave tequilana | reverse complement strand
TACGGATATGGTAGAGTCAATATCCGATTCATATATGATCCGTTTGCAACTTGTCACACCACCTAGAGAATCTCTAATACCTCTTCTCAAAAACACCTAAAATCATGAAATGCAAGAGTTACTAATTCTATCAAAACTTTGGAATTATTCCCTCTTCTCCATAATCTCTGTTTTAATCCTAACTTTTGCTAGTTCTATTTCTATTCAAACAATAACCAAAACTAAACTCCTAACCCTTTTTACCATTCAGCTCTAAAGTTCATAACTATAACTCCCGAGCTCTTGTTGCCAAACAACTCTCATTGTGATGAAATACAAGAAAACAAAAAAAGAACAAAAGCTGTAAGCTATGGTAGAATCTAGGACTTTCCATAAACCTCCCAAGTTTTTACAGCCTAAACTCGGCCATAAGGAGACAATATTAATGATGAGTTAACTCTTTGTATAGAAGCCAACAAAAGGGAGAAATTTTTTTTTTTTCTCAAAGACTTAAACAAATGGAGTGATAGTTAATAAAAATACAAAAAACATTAACTAATAAATATTATAAAGTACCATTTGGTCAACACAACTAATTCCCCAGCTTCCTACCAATAAAATCAGAGGGCTTTGTCTCTACACAAGTGATTTTTTCTTGAGATTGGGAGCAAACAGATGAGAGGGTGAACAAACAGTGAAGACCTACACTTGGCCACAGATCGCCAACTTCCTCCCCTTCACGGAGACCATCCAACATTCAACCCTATATATAGACATTGACATAGACTCCTCAACACAAAACAAAGAAGCAAGAGCCTACGCAAGTTCAAGAGATCACAGTACAAGAAAGTGCTAGCTTTTCCACACTTCACGGCTATGGCTTCTTCTCCCTGGGATCCTCCTCTCTCTATTTCTAGCCTTGCTCAGCATTGATGCAAGCTTCGCAGCTCGCCGTCTGTTAGACACTCCAGCAGCACCGGAGACGCCAACACTGCCTACGATTCCAACACTGCCGACAATTCCAACACTGCCAATGCCTACACTGCCGCCATTGCCAACCACTGCGTTGCCTAAGCTTGCATTGCCACCAATGCCCGCAATTCCCACAATCCCCTCGATTCCTACAACTTTGCCTCCGCTGCCTCTGCTCAGATTCCGGCCATCCCCTCCATTCCTACAGGCATTCCGGTGACCATTCAACGATCCCGGGAGTTCAGATACGCCTTTTCCCTCTTTCCCCACCTCCGGCCACCACTAGTCCATGAAGATCTTGATGTCGGTATAATGATGGAGTTTATTTAGAGTGATACGTCAGAGTCAATGAACTTGCAGGATGTGCATTCATGTTGAGTTCATTATGTTTGTTTGTTATGTGAGGTTTATGTGATTTGAGTTCACTCTACTGGTTCTATACTTATTGTTTGTAATATTCATGGATTTTGTTACTGGCTTCGAAGTATTTCTATTAAAATTTAAACATATATTGTTTCATTATATCAGTTTATGGTGACATGGTACAACATTACAATCAGAAATTTCTGAAGTAAATTAAAAAGACTTACAATCAAGTGTCTATACATAGTAATTATAAAAAGATAATGTCCCTAAAAGCTGGCAAGACAGTAAAAATTATTCTACAACACTAAAATTATACTTAATTTTACAACATTACAATCATATGCAAACCACAATATTAAAATTTGACAGAATATTTATATCCAATATCAGAATTATTCCTTTGTATGTTTTAACTTTTACACTAGCACCTAAAGAACTTCAAATATGCAAATTGTTCCAAGACTTTAGCATACAAATTGCAAAATTAACCCCGAGACAAATTGCACAACTAGTTAATAAGTGAAACGTTCCATTAGATACCGCAAATAAATCCCTTAAACATCATCTTCAGAATTACTTCTTTCGATTTATTTATAAGATTTAAACCTATTGCACTTCAAAGGAATTGGATTGCTTCTTGATTCAATATGATGTAACAATAAATACAATACAGATATTTAGGCATAGTCCTAATAAGCAGCCACATCTATTCACATGTATGGCATTGTGTCGGAGCTTCTATTTTATTCTTAATCATACTGATACTTAAGCCTACAGAAAAGGTACCAACATTCACATGATTTAATATATTCAAGATATATGAAACTCCCCTTATGCAGCTTTCAAAGGCATCTTGTAAATGTAAAGTTTAACGTATAATATGGAGTAGGTATATTTACCTACAGAGTAAACTATATACTCGCAGCAACCTTTTTTCTAGCACAATCCTTGAAAATACACAATCTTTATCCCAATCCTCTGCAGTTGGAGCCGTAGAAATGCTATTGATGTTTATTAGGAACAATAATCTAAAAAGTTCATGGTGAAGTTGACAATTTTCCATCCTCCAGGTTCCCCTTCTATCATACATCTTGACGTAAAATTGGCTGTCAAGCACCTCAATAAATGAAGTTAGAATACCAAAGAGCAACTAAAGAGTATATAAACAACTAGTAATAGTTAAAACGAAAAGATCACGAGGATAGCAAAGCATAGAATCAAGGTGACATGAGTACAATGTTTCCAACAGTTGAAAATGCCAGTCACTAATTTCCAACAAACAGCAAACTTCGAACGAGAGTTCACTTAACTTAAAAAAATAGGAAGGCCGAAATGACACGAGATAAAAAAATTTAATAAACATATGGAGCTTTAAGGTCTGCACAAATTGTATAACACACATAAAAGGAGCAGCTTCATCTTGCAAGGTTCTCTCCAAACCTTACAAATATTACCTTCCTTATTTGCCTAATTAGTCAGTCTCTAGGAGGGTAGCAAAGACCACATGTAACTAACTTAAAAATCACATAAAAAGTTCACACTGCATTCAATATGCTAAAGAAGGGTGCAACTAAAAAACGAGACTCAGATGCGCAATGAATTGTTGTTACTATTAAACAGTGACCGTCATGTGCTATAAATTTCTTTAATATTACAAGCCAATCAAGTAGAGTCTCCAGAATAAAAGAAAAATACAACAAAGAAATAATCTCAATGAATGAACTGTTAATGGAGAAAGGCAAGCATCATTCATCATAATGTCAAATAAAAGCAAACAGAGAAAAATTCACTCAACATGTGAAGTGATTTGTTACTAGCTGGCTGATCTTTTAAGTTACCAACTGTAAATTGCACGGGTAAATCAGTAATCACATCTTAAAACTAGTCAAACAAGAAGTAATAATCAGATTAGTTTATCTTGCATATATCAATATTAGAATATATATCGAGGTTGAAACATCTCTCAGGACCAATTAAATTTACATAAATAGGAACTTACGATATCTCATGGAAGTATACTTTTACCAGCTGAACTGCAGATCAGCGTGATAGGAAACAGGTGATACAATCAATGTGAAGTTATATTCCTTTCATTTTAAGTAGCTGTACTTTTTCGGTATCTGATCACGAACCAAGCAGAGCAGCTGTAACCAAAACCAGAGCTAATGTTTAAAAAAAATCTAATTTTCTGCTGCAAGTGGAGTTGATTGAATTCTCCAGGTCCTCAATTCGATCATAATCTACTTTGAAGGTGACCATGGTGAAGCCATCTTTACCAGTATCGTAGTCCTGCTTAATATCCTCAACTTGAAAAGATTGGAGCTGTTAACAAATCAAGCAATTGAGGAAAGTAGAGAAATCAATATGGTATATTTCAATATGGAACCATTCCACTAACACTAGGAGTAAACACTGAGAAACTTATGTAATAGAAATTGCATGGTTCATGAATTTATACATAGTAACTCAAATTGCATGACATTGTTACTGCTTACCAAAATGTAACATTGTGATATATCAAGTTAAGTTGCACAATAGATAAAAGTTCTCATAGCAAAAGATGGGGGAACTGCAAGAGACAACAGAAAAACTCATGGCTATTATCATCATCAAAGCCTTTCTTATTATGTTTTTTTCAACTATGAAGCACAACAAAAATTGATGAGAGTTCCACAGAATGAAGTTAACAAATTCCTAGTATTCAAGTTCATGCCGTTACACCAAAAGTTCAAAGTTGTGATGAGGGTTGAGGGTTCTGTATTCTAACACACCGTCGCAGGTCGAGCGCCCTTTTCATGACTGAAACCTAGACCTTTGTGCAGCGGTACAGTTTTTTTAATCTGCTTTCTTTTTATATGCACGGTTGGTGTGATTTGACATAGGTAACTCTGATATCATTCTAAAGTCTCTCATACCACATCAAAACTATGAAGTGGAGGTGAGGGTATTTTTATATTCTAACGCCTATGAACCGGTTGGATGACAAATTTCAGACCAATGCATAATATATATGAGCAACCACGATCAGGAAAGAAGAGGGAACAAATTCCCACTACTATAGGAAAGAGCTGCACAACCATCCAGGAGACACTAATTCAAACAAGCTTTTTTCCTTCACCCTTCAGCAACTTGGGCTGGCCATGGGCTGGCCCCGAAACACCTCCTGCAGAAGCAGGGTCATCCTAGAGTGCTTAGAACCTTTAATGCAGGTCCATTGACAAAAATAATCAATGAGAGAGGCGAGAAGAATAAAGAGAAGACAGAATTGCAAAAGGAAAAATAAGGGCAAATGACAAAATAGTCAAATAAAAAAAAAAAATAAGAGATGATGAAGGAATTCACAGAAAATGATCATAGCATTTTGGGCCAGGAATGGAGGAACCTAACATGTCCAGCAGTAGTGGAGGATCATTTGAAACCTTCAAAATGTCCTTCGATTTGGTTGGATTTGGTTTGATTTCATTGGAATTTATTTGGATTAGTTAGTGGCTGTGGTTTCTTAAAATTTTGTCCTAATAGATAGTTTTTGGATTAGGGTTGAAGTAAATTTGGTTTATTTGAAATTTGGTTATCCAGAGCAGGTTAGTTGCATGTGGATGAATTTTGTTGTATTGAGGGTTAGAGAGGACTTCAAATAAGATAGGTTGAAATGAATTAATTTAATTCATTCAACTAGTTATCTAGTTTATTTGCTTGCATTTAGTTTCGCGCGTGAGAATTCTCTGTGAGATCTCTCCATCTTTGTTCTCTTTTCATATCAAAACCAAGACCACCCAAACCCTACCACAAATCAAACTATTGAATTTGAAGCCACCTGTAGATTACTACTATTAGAGTTAAAACAATATATTAGTGAGTAGAAAAGATATAATTATTCTACTCCAAAAACTACTATAGGGGGGTGTTTACTGTTTAGTGTTTATAAACTAAGGCATCCCCTCTGCCAAGCTTCTTCCTCAAGGTGTCAGGTTGGGACACCTCCGTTGTCCCTGCTTCTCATGTTTCCACATCCATCAATGGCCACTATATTATAGCAGATCAATTCCCCTCGTCAAAGTTACTCACGCCAATGTCACTGCTATCAGTCAGATGCTAGTTGAGCCCCTGAATGGTTTGGAGGTTAAGATTGAGTCCAGTACATCATGCTGCTTTTCACCTCCTCCATCGTACTGATGTCTCTCCGTCATTGCGCATCAGGTTCTAGCTGAATCCACCTCCACTATTCTTGAGTTGAGAACCTTGATGGCCAGTCTCTGCCAGTTTTCATCCTACACTTATGTCACCTCCTTAGGGGTAAGCCTCCCAGTTCCTCTAGATCGGAAAAGCTTTCAGACAAACAGGAAAAATGATAGTAATTTTCAATAAGGTGTTGCTGTAAGGCACAGAATAAACAAGCCAAGTGTACTACTAATTCCAAAGAGTTATTTGTAATTTTGTCAATAATGTTGTTAAGTAAGAACAACATATCTCATAGTTTTTACTTTATCTGACAGTGTTTGAAATGCATTAATCAAAAACTTATCAATAACATATTTAAGATAAGAATACCAACTGTATTCTTTTGGATGCATTTTAACTATTTCTGATGAAACCTACTAACAACATCAAACCAAGAATTGATCCTTCTATCTTTTTTTTATCTATATATTGGAGGGGCTTTCCAGTTTGAGGCTCCGTTCTTTCCCTCGAAAGAAAAAAGAATGGATCCTTCTGATGCAGGATTAACTCATAGCCTAATCAATGATTAGTGTTTTCATTCGCATTGTCACTTGTATACTTTTATTTGTAAGTGTTTTGCATTGTAGTGTTACCAGAATTTACGTGTTTATGGGTAATTTACTAATATTTATTAAAAGTTATTCGTGTTTATGTAATTGAGATTTCTTTAGAATTTTATTATCAGCTTCTCTATTTTGAGCTCCATGTATATGCACATTCAATTTATATGAAACATTTATCTTCATTCCACACATAAATGCGTTGGAAGATAAATTTACCAAAGTATCCGAGCATAAGATAGAAATATTGCAGCCAAGCAGAAAATTAAAATTAGAAAATGGACAACAAACTTGAGCAAGTGAAGAGATAAAAGATCCATTCAAAGTCATCACTAATCCTTGACTAAAAAGTAAAACCAAAGGAAGTAATACAAAGTTACACTACCAGTCAGATATGTACCTGATGGTACACACTTCCCAACAATTCAAATGGTACCTCAACACCAATAGGAGCCTGCAATAAAATGGTACCGAAATATTATAATGAGCTCTTACCAAATTATAAAAACTCCAGAATTTATTAATCTAAATCACTTAGAACTAGCCTTAGATGTTTATTGAAGAAAAGTCAAAATAAGTAACTATGTTTGAGGGCACAATAAATTACTTTGGGTTTTATAAAACAAGTCGTAGCAACTTTGAGGCATTCTAAAGCAACTCCTCCATAAGCCCTAACCAATCCTCCAGTTCCCAGCTTTATACCTCCAAAATACCTGTGAGAAAAAAAAATAGATTGGAGGTGACCAGATGTGGTGACAAGGAGCTTTGTTTTTGCATCTAAAATATTAGGTACATTGTTAAACTGTGACAATTAAAAGAATAAATTTTGGGTCAAGGATCAAAGAATTAAGTAGTGAAAGATAATCACCTGATGACAACTACCATCACCATATCAATACCGGAGGAAACAATGGCAGAATATATCGGCTTTCCAGCGGTACCTGATGGTTCACCGTCATCATTGCTGCGATACTGATCTCCAAGCTACATACACCCAATCACCAAAACATAACAAAGACTAGAGATTGATATGAAACATAAACCTGCTAACTGGCCAATAAGATGTTACCTTGTATGCCAGCAATTATGAGTAGCACGAGGATCTCGAACCTAAACGATAAAGATGAAATATAAAACCACCAAAGTATTACTAACCAATCCTTCATATAATAAATATGTTATTAATATAAGATCAAAGCATGTATATATACACAATTAATAAATTCTTATATACTGCAAGCATTCTTCAAAATCCATTTTAGTGGTCCAAATGAGTCAAATGACAGATTGAGACACCATAAATTGTTTGCTTCAGAAGTATGAGAATAAAAAACCCGACACATTTAGATAAAAAATGGTGAAAATGCCATCTTCATATGACACAGAGATAGCTATCAACAAACCATTTTCTAGGTTTCTTGTCAAGGAAATATCTACATTTATAGTGCATCAAGGAGGGATTAGGCTCCAATCTGCAGAGGGATAATGCCTGGGGGGGGAACCAACTTGCGGAGGCCCACATTGGTTGATGAAGAGTAATTTTGTGAAGCCTTCGCAAGTTATACTAGTGCAATAACTTAATGGGAAAAGGCATGAAACATAATGATGCATTAACGATGATGATGGACATGATAAGAAGGCACTTGATGTGCCCCCAACCAAATGGCCCTTTTAAAAGGCCTGAATTGACTTAATAGGCTGAACCTAGAACTTGCACATCAATATGCTAGATACTATGGCCCAGGGTAAGCCCAGAAGATATGAGCGCACTTCGGACTCTCTCTCAAATAAACTAATAAAGAAAGATTATGCTACATGACCTTGGTTCACAAGATCATGCCATTTCTTTCAATATTCTAGACAAAGTGCATATTGGCCTACCCTAGATAACTGATGCGGACGGGGAAGCGAAGAAGACGAGCGACAAGGGCTAGATATCGTAATAGCGCTAACGCACCCTGAAGAAGCCTTCAGGTAAGGGATAATTTCTCGAATCCACGAGCAAGCAACCCAAATCCACGAGCCAAAGAAAACAACTCGAATCCACGAGTAATTGGAGAGTAAAAACTCAATTGAATTAATCAAAGTTGGATGATAAAAACCTATGATACAATGGCCTTATATAGGCAAATAAAAGAAGAATACTTCTCTACCTAGAAAACTAAAATAAACAGAAATAAAACAAATTGGAATCCAAAACAGACCCAAAAAATAACTCCTAAACAAAGTAGGAAACTCTGATACACATTGGCCTGTCGATAGGTGAAAAGTACTGTCAATAGGACTGTAATTCCCTGACTTTCTGTAAAAGTCTGTCGACAGTAGAAAGATATTGTCGACAAGACTGTAAACTTCTGAGTTTCTATAAAAGTCTATCGACAGGTGAAGGGAGTTGTCCACACATAACTTAACTCAGCCATTCTCATCTTGATCTCCTATATCAGTCCCTCTCTCTTCAAAAAAACTCGCCCTCGAATTATCATCTAGATATAGTTGCTTGTTAGGGTAATATTCATGAAGATCCGTCACGTTGAACGTTTTGGACATTGTCATGTCGCTTGGAAGACCTACAACATAAGCGTTATTTCATTGATCTTCCTTAAAATTTTGAACGGCTCATACTTCCTTGGCTTCAACTTGTTGTAGGACCCAACAAGAATTCTTTATTTTCTCAAGTATATCATTACCATGTCTCATTCTTCGAAGACTTTTTCTCTCCTCTTTTTGTCTGTTGCGGCCTTATGCCTCGCATTGGACTCCAACTTTAATCGAACCTCCTCTTGAACATCTAATATTTGTTTTGTCATGGCACTAGCTGCACTACTAAACTTCTCTCCAATGAGCAGCTTCGCTAAGTCTAGGAGATAATGAGGTACCTTCCTATAGACAATAGAAAAGGGTGACATAATCGTTGAGTTGTTGATTGAACTGTTGTAAGCAAACTCCGCTTGGGGCAAAACTTGATCCCACGCTCTTGGCTTGTCTCCACATACGCTTCTCAAAAAGTTGCCTAAAGTGTGGTTGACAACTCCGGTCTGGCCATCAATTTGAGGATGGGTCGTACTACTGTATTTCAGTGATATGCCAAATCTCCTCCAAAGAGTAGTCCAAATATCGCTAAGAACTTGTTGTCTCGATCTGAAACAATAGAACTCGGCACGCTATGTAGTCTCACAACCTCTTGGAAGAACATCTTGGCCACATGTGCTGCATCCAAGTCTTTCTGAAAGGAATAAAGTGCGTCATCTTGAAAAATCGATCAACTACATGAAGATGGAAACCACTTCCTTTTGTATCGAGGAAGTCCTAGCACGAAATCCATACGTAAGTCCTCCCAACTATCTTTGGGGACGGGCAAAAGTGTATACAATCCTGTATTTTGGGCTTGTCCTTTAGCAACTTGACAAACCGGACAACTCTTCACAATTGTAGTCACATCCTTCCCCAGTTGGGGCCAATAATAACTCTTCAAGACTTGTCATAGTCTTGTCTCTCCCAAAATGCCCTGCAAGTCCACCTTTGTGTAAGTCTCTAATAACTCTCTCCCTCAACGAAATCTTTGGTACACATAACCGGCTTTCCCTTGAGAAGAATTTCGTCTAAGATATAAAAATCTTGTGTGGGCTGTCGTGACGTACACTTCTCTCAAATATCAACAAAGTCTTCATCCTCTTTGAATAGCTCCTTCAAGCATTCGAACCCAATGATTTCACTTTGTAACGAGACCAACAGTGAAACTTTTCGACTTAATGCATCGGGAACTTTATTATATACTCCAGATTTGTAGCGGATCACAAAATTGAATTGCTCAAAGTAGGATGTCCGCCTTGCATGCATCTTATTTATGTGCTTTTGGTTCTTCAAGAGTTGGAGTAATTGATGATCCAAAAATAGCACGAAGTCACTAGCTAAAGATAGCTCTCCCATGACTTCAATGAGTGGTATACTCCATATAACTCATTTTCATATGTAGATCACTTTCATCGTGCCTCATTTAACATTTCACTAAGGCAATAGGTCTATTGTCCTGTCAGAATACTGCTCCAATGCCCACTCTGCAAGCATCACACTCTAACTCGAACACCTTATCAAAGTATGGAAAAGCTAAGATAGGGGCATTAGTAAGCTTCTCTTTCATGAGTTCAAAAGTCCTTCCAGCTTCCTCAATCCAGACGAAAGAACCATTCTTCTTCAAACAGTATGTCATGGTTGCTACCAAGGTACTAAAGTTGCGGATGAAACGCCGGCAAAAGGTAGCTAGGTCGTGAAAGTTTTTTACCTCGATAGCACTCTTGATTGCGGGCCAATCTCGGATTGCCCTCACTTTCTCCTCGTCTACATGGATCCCTTGTGAACTAACAACAAAACTCAAGAATATCAAGATTGTAGTCATGAAGCTGCACTTCTTCAAATTGATGTATGACTTATTGGCTTGCAGAACTGTGAACACGTCCTGTAGATGTTGGAGATGCTCAGCTTCACTTAAACTATAGATTAGGATGTCATCAAAGTAAACAATCACAAATTTTTCAAAGAAAGGATTAAACACTTGATTCATCAATCTCATAAAAGTGCTCGGTGCATTGGATAGTCCAAAGGGTATGACCATCCACTCGTACAGTCCTTCTGAAGTCTTGAACGCCGTCTTTCACTCATCTCCTGGCCTAATGTGAATTTGGTTGTAGTTGCTCCTCCGATCAATCTTCGAAAACATGCCCCTCCTAATCGTTCCAACATATCATCAACGCGAGGTATCGAAAATCGATATCAGATAGTGACCTTGTTGATGGCCCGCTGTCCATGCACACGCACCAACTTCCATCCTTTTTGGCGTCAAAAGGGTCAGCGCTGCACATGGACTCATGCTCTCTCTAATGTGCCTCTTCTGAATCAGTTTTTCGATCTTCTCTCTTAGAACTTCACTCTCTTTTGGATTTATCCCATAATGTGAGAGGTTGGGTAGACTCGCTTCGGGGATCAGATCAACGTGGTATTGGATATCCCTCATGGGCGACAGTTCATTCAGGAGCTCATCGTTAACTATTCTTTGAATTCTTCCAGCATCGGTTTCATCTTCTCAGGAACTTCAATTGCTAGGGCAGTTTCTTCTTTGACTACCAAAGCAAATCATTGCTTTGTCTCCTTAGACTCCAACAAGAATTCACCTCGGTTGCATATCGATCTGAACTTTGGCTTTTCTTCTTTAGTCAGATTTAATGGTGGTGGAATAGGTTTCATGGCAACTCTCTTGCCCTCCCAAGTCCTCCCAAGTGAACATGTAGATGTTTCTCTTGCCTTGATGGGTAGTATCAACGTCATGTTGCCATGGTCGTCCCAATATTATGTGACATACATCCATATCCACATCACAGGTAACTAAATCTTGATAAAACTACCAATTGAAATAGGGACTTTTACAAATCGTTACCTTTATCCAGGGGCCCTTCTTTATCCACCCAATGACGTATGGATGGGGTGTGGCTCTGTCTCTAATTTCAAATAGTCCACCAACGTAGTTGAGATGATTTTTCACAACTACTACAGTCGATGATGAAATTGCACACCTTGTTCTTTACCAAACACCTTGAGGAGAAAATCTGATACCTTTGTGTAGTGTCGGGGTTCTTTTGATTGCATAGCAATTGATGGACCATGCAGGTGGCTACCTCTCCATCTTCTTCGACAATATCGGAATCTTCTGGTTCAGTCTAAATCTGCACTGTCTCCGTCCTCGTAGTAGGCCATATTGACGGGCCTCCTCTTTGGGCACTCATTGGATCTGTGTTCAGGTTCGCCACACCTGTAACACTTGCCAACCCTGGTCTTGGCATATGAATTCTCCTTCCCTTTTGTAGTAGGGGCGGTTGTCGTCGCCAGGTTTGCTGGAGGGGCATCAATCGCTTTACGGGCTGGAGGTCGTTCGCTTGATGTGGAACCTTCCTAGGCTCTTGTGTTGTCGGATGTCCTCTCTGCTGCTCCTTTGAAACGTAAAGCTACGCTCTGCAACCTCTCAATCTTTATGGTTTTATTCTAGCCCTCGTCGACAGAGAATACATCTTGGAGAGCCACACGTTCCTAGATGGAGTACTTCAGCCTGTTGATGTACTTTAAAGTCTATTGCTCCTCCATCAGGGATAAGTCGCATCGCGACTAGAGGCGGTAGAACTCCTCCGTGTATGTTGTCACAGTCCTCGTACCTTACATGCATTGCTCAAATTGATTGTAAAGGATATGTTGATAGTCAGGTGAAAGAAATCTATCTTGTAGGAATTGCCTCATGTGCCTTCATGTCATCACTGGTGGCTAGCCTTGGCGCTTTCTGGTAATTTACAACTGGTCTCATCATGCGGCCGCTCCTCCTTTGAGCTTGTGCGCCACGAACCTGACATACTTTTCCTCGGGGACGTAAGCCATGTCTAAGAATTTCTCTACTTCATAAACTCAGTTCAAGAAGGACCCGATGTCAAAGTTCCTATTGAAAGAGAGAATCTCGATCTTCATCCTATACTCGTTAGGACTTGGATCTTCTCTTCTCCTATCTGGGCTAGGAAAAGGAAATCCTCCTCTCCTGTTGGGATTAGGATCGCCATCCACCTAGGGCCTCACCCATAGGTCATCCTTCCATCATAACAGTCGTCTTCGGGATAGAAGGTGTTGATGAGTTCTTCCTCGTCGGTAAGATCTGTTAAGATTTGTGCAATCAAATAGTCCCACGTTGGCTAGACAAGGGGATGGTCTTAGTTATATAAGGATTTGGGCTACTCCACCTAGAAGGCTAGTCTTTTGAGATAGTGCCCCGAGTCCTCACAATTGGTATCAGAGTCATGCCCCAAACTTAGTCATGCGTGGAGGATCCCCCAATAGTGGATGGCGAGACCCAAGCGCAGACGCGGCACAGATGTAGTGAAAGACACAGTGCAGCGCAGCGAAAAAGCGCAGGCACATGCACAGTGCAGCGAAAAAGGGCACAGGTGCAAGCACAGGCAAAAGTGCAAGTGAAAAAGCACAGCGCAGTGCAGCACAGTGCAGCGATTAAGACGCAAGTCCGGACTCTTTGTTTGAGGGAGATTGTTAAGATTTGTGCAATCAAATAGTCCCACACTGGCTAGACAAGGGATGGTCTTGGGTATATAAGGATTTGGACTACTCCACCTAGAAGGCTAGTCTTTTGGGATGGTGCCCCGAGTCCTTACAAGATCTTCGTAAGAAAGTTATCGTAGAGGACGTCTTGGTGGTGGTGATGGTTGACGTGGGTGTTGACAAGGGGGTGGTCGTTGGAAAGGAAATTGCTGCAGTGGAGGTTGTGGATGAGGATTATCTGTTAGTGGTAGAGGTGGTGGAGGAAGATTGTTCAATGAACGTTTAGCCCCGCTTCGGTACGCACCATCGGGTAGGCCTAGCCTCTCGATTTCTTGGACCATACTATCCATGGTCGATTCAAGAGCACCAAGTCGCCTTCAGCAGTGCCTACTCTCGTGGGGGAGGTAGGACTGTTTGTCGTCGTCTCTGGCCATCGTCAGAAAGTTTGTCGAAGTTCTGATACCACTTAATGCGGACGGGGAAGCGAAGAAGACAAGCAACGCGAGTTAGATATCGTACTAGCGCTGACGAACCCTAAAGGAGCCTTCAGGTAGAGGATAATTACTTGAATCCACGAGCAAGCGACCCGAATCCACGAGCCAAAGAAAACAACTCGAATCCACGAGTAATTGGAGAGTAAAAACTCAAATGTATTAATCAAAGTTCGATGATAAAAACCTAGGATACAATGGCCTTATATAGACAAATAAAGAAGAATACTCCTCTACCTAAGAAACTAAAATAAAGAAACAGAAATAAAACAAATTGGAATCCAAAACGGACTCAAAATAACTTCTAAACAAACTAGGAAATTCTGACACGCAGTTGGCCTCTCGACAGGTGAAGAGTGTTGTCGACAGGACTGTAATTCCCTAACTTTCTGTAAAAGCATGTTGACACTTGAAGGATACTGTCGATAAGACTGTAAACTTAGTTTCTGTAAAAGCATGTCGACATATGAAGGAAGCTGTCAATAGGTAACTTAAATCAGTCGTTCTCATCTTGATCTCCTATATCAATAACAGAAATAGGATGCCTCTAAAACCAACAATTTCACAAAATATCCCAAGGTAATGGGGTACTTTGCTCTTTCCATTTTGTGAACTTTCCATTCCCTATTGTTTCTCTCCCTATATTAGGGCTAAAACACAAGTATTGAGTGTTAGAGATATCAATGACAACACGTGACTCATGTGAAACATGTGATCCATGTGAAAGACACCCCTCATGAAATTAACCGATCCTAAAATCTCTCCATGATTATAAGAACACATGGGATTCATGCACCATGTGTTTCTCATTCTCTCTCAGTCAATGTTTTCCTATTCTTTCTCTCAGTCAATGTTTTCCTATTGTATCTCCTAAATCAGTGTAAACATGTGACCAATATGTGTATATATATAAACCAAGAACCATAGCTAATGGTATCTTGTCTTTGCACAAATAAGTCTTCTTGTTTATCTTGGTATCAGAGCAACTCTTGTACCATGTCGAGTATTTCCTCTTCATCTTCCCTCACCTCCATCCAAGCATTTACATCTATGGTTACTTTCAATCCCAATATCACTCACTTTCTAAATGTCAAACTCGATAAGGGAAACTATCTACTGTGACGTTCCCAGTTCCTTCCTCTTCTCAAGCTCCACGATCTCGAAGGCCTCGTCAATGGAACCTCTCCGTGTCCGGTCAGGTTCCTTCCTTCTACCGAGAAGGATGCTCAGCCCACTATCAATCCAGAATACACTCGCTGGATCAAGCTTGATCAGATGCTCTTATGTTGGCTTATCTCCTCGCTCACTGAGGCTGTTCTTGCTCATGTCGTCGGCCTCACCACATCTCGTGATGTGTGGTGCTCTCTGGAGCGGATCTTTGCGTCACCCTCCAGAGTTGAGTGCAGCAACTCAAATATCAGCTGCACACCGTCAAGATGGGCACCTCTTCTATGTCAGAGTACATCAAATCTGTCAAGTCCATCGTGGATAACCTGGCGGCAGTAGCTAATCCAGTTGCCGACTCCGACCTCATTTCTACCTTGCTCAGTGGCCTGTCTCCCGAATATGACTCGTTCGTCACCTCCGTCAACACACGAGTCGACCCTGTACTGTCAGAAGAACTCATCGGCCTCATGCTTAGCTAGGAGATTTATCGTGGGCGTGCTATCACTTCACCAGACTCCACAACCCTCATCTCCCCTTATCCTGCGGTTCATATTATTTCCCGCACTCCAAACTACCATTCAGCTCCATCTTCTTTCCGTGATCGTGGTCGTGGCCGAGGCAGGAGCGTGGTCGTGGTCGTGGTCGTGGTCGTTCCTTCTTACCGCCACATCAGTCTGTCGGTGGCCGACCTCAATGCCAGATATGCAATCGTTTTGGCCATTATGCTAACCAATGCTACAATCGTTATGATGATTCGGCTAACCCAACTGCTCTTCTCCACTCTTAGGGGAATAGTCCAGTCTTAATCCCAACTGGTATGTTGACTCCGGAACCACTCATCACCCAACGGCTGACATTGCGAATCTGGCGATTAACTCCGAATATCAAGGACCCGACAGAGTTCGCATGGGTACCGGGACAGGTTTGCCTATCCGAGCTACTGGTGCTTCTTTATTGTGTTCTCCTGTTTCTTCCTTTGCCTTGAAAAACCTTTTACATATTCCTAATATCACCAAAAATCTTCTGTTTGTTGGTCAATTTATTGCTAATAATAAAGTCCTTGAATTTCACCTTGACTCTTATTTTATCAAGGATCTCTCCACTCGGAAAACTCTACTGCAGGGATAACTTAAGGATGGTCTCTATGTCTTCTCTCTGGGCAATCATAACTTCACCGCCTCTACCCAGGCTCTTCTCGTGAGTGCATCTTCCTCTAACTGGCATGAGCGCCTAGGACATCCCTCCACCAGAGTTGTCTCCAGTGTTTTATCTCAACATCAGCTTCCTTTCCTCCCTGACCGTGCTGGTACCCCTATCTACATCCCCTGTCAGCAAGGGAAAGTCACCGTCTCCTTTTTTCGTCATCTTCCACGATTGCTACTGCTCCTTTAGAGCTTATTCACTCCGATCTATGGGGTCCGTCTCCTGTGTTCGCTGTGGTCATCGCTATTATATTAGCTTTGTAGATCACTACAGTATGTTTGTTTTATTCTTTAATAAATAAAAGTGATGCTTTCTCCATTTTTCTTGAGTTCAAAATTCATGTGAAAATTTTTTTTAGTGTTCCATTAAAGCACTCCAAACTGATGGTGGTGGCGAGTTCATCAAATTTAAACCTTACTTGTCTTCTCAGGGTATTGCTCATTGCTTATCCTGTCCACACACTAGTACCCAAAACGGCACCGCAGAAAGAAAGCACCGCCACCTTGTCGAAACCGACCTTACTCTTTTGGCTCGGTCAAATGTTCCATTCCATTATTGGCCTTATGTTTTCCAAGCCGCCTCATTTCTCATCAGTAGAATGCTCACCCCCGTCCTCCATAATCTATCTCCCTACCAGAAATTATTTCATAAAGCACCTGACTACCTTTCCTTACGAATTTTGGTTGTACTTGCTACCCTCATCTGTGTCCATACCAAACTCATAAGTTTAGTTTTCAGTCCAGTCAATGTGTCTTCTTAGGTTTCTCGGCTTCGCATAAAGGTTATCAATGTTTGCATGTCCCCTCTGGTCGTATTTACATCTCTCGGGATATTGTGACGAATCTTCTTTCCTTTTCATTCTCCTCTGCCCTCCCTCTCTCCCCCGACCCCACGCCTTCACCACTGATCCCCATCTCCTCCCTCTGTTACCTTCCATTGTTCCAGTCCCCTCTTCTCATGCGGGCCCCACCATTGACCACCTCCATCACATACTCCACCACCTCCACCAGCACCTGCCGATGAGTCCTCATCGTCCTCATCCTCAGGCTCTCCCAGTCCCCCCTCCTACTAGGACCCACCATATGGTCACCAGAACACAGGATAACACCAGAACACCAAAGGTCTGGCTAGCCACCCTGTATCACATGCATACCTGTCTCATGGCCGACTTGGCCACCACACCTGTCGAACCCACATGTTTCACACAAGCTTCTAAAGATCCCAAGTGGCGTCAGGCAATGGACACTGAGATAAATGCCTTGCTTAAGAATAAAACTCAGTCTCTTGTGCCATACCACCCTACCATGAATCTGGTTGGTTACAAATGGGTTTTCAAGTTAAAACAAAAATCTGATGGTTCTGTTGACAGGTATAAAGCCCGCCTAATGGCCAAAGGTTTTCATCAACAATCAGATTAGACTATGGTGAGACATTCAGTCCGGTCATCAAACTGATCACTGTCTGTACCGTGTGCACTCTGGCCGTCTCCGAGGGATGGTCTATTCGACAGTTGGATGTGAATAATGCATTTTTGCAGGTTTTCTTACTGAGATGGTTTACATGGAACAACCTTCGGGTTCATCAATCCCGCTCATTCCAATCATGTATGCAAGCTTCACCGCAGTATTTATGGCCTCAAACAGGCTCCACGGGCCTGGTTTTCTCGCCTCAGCAGTTATCTAGTCATATTGGGCTTTGTGGGCTCCAAGTCTGACACATCTCTCTTCCTCCGACGGGTCGGGACAGATCTTCTGGTTCTTATCTATGTGGACGACATCATCATCACAGGCAATGACTCACGGGCTTGTCACTCGTCTTATTCAAGAATAAGGCCGAGAGTTCTCATTAAAAGACCTCAGCCCCCTGCACTATTTCTTGGGCGTGGAGTGTCACCGTACACCCTCAGGTTTATTTCTCTCTCAACAGAAGTACATCTGTGACTTGCTTCTCCGACTCAAGATGGATGGTGTCAAGCCTATCAGCTCGCCTATGGCCACTTCTTGTAAGCTCTCCAGATTGTTTGCAAGTCTCTCTCCGACCCGTTTGTCTATTGAAGTATTGTTGGGGCTCTACAATACCTAAGCAGCTAAGCTTTACCAGACCCGATATTGCCTTCTCGGTGAACAAGGTCGCTCAGTTCATGCAAGCTCCAACCGATGAGCATTGGAGCGTTGTAAAATGGATCCTCCGTTACCTCAAATCTACCATTCAACGTGGCCTTTTTCTCTCTCGTCATTCTTCTGTACAGCTTACTGCTTACACCGATGCAGATTGGGCAGGGTCGATCGATGATCGAAAATCTACCAGTGGCTATTGTGTCTTTCTTGGTACAAATCTCATTTCTTGAACCTCGAAGAAGCAGTGCACTGTGGCACGATCTAGCACTGAGGCAGAGTATAGGGGCGTGGCCAATGCTGCAGCAGAGGTCGTTTGGTTGCAGTCATTACTTCGTGAGCTTGGAGTTCTGCAATCTCCCCCGATAGTTCTCTGTGACAACCTCAGTGTAACATATCTCTCGATCAATCTTATTCGTCACTCCCGCTCCAAACATGTTGAGATCGACATTCATTTTGTGAGGGACTATGTCGTCAATGGAGTCCTGGATGTTCGGTTTGTCAGCACTAAAGACCAACTAGCAGACATCCTTACTAAGCCTTAAGCTCATTAAGATTTTCTATGCTGAAGAACAAGCTCTCGGTTCTTTCGAACCCGCTTCGCTTGCCGGGGGTGTTAGAGATATCAATGACAACACGTGACTCATGTGAAACATTTGATCCATGTGAAAGACACCCCTCATAAAATCAACCGGATCCTAAAATCTCTCCATGATTATAGGAACACATGGGACTAATGGAATTCATGCACCATGTGTTTCTCATTCTTTCTCTCAGTCAATGTTTTCCTATTCTTTTTCTCGGTCAATATTTTCCTATTGTATCTCCTAAATCAGTGTAAACATGTGACCAATATATGTATATATATATACAACTAAGAACCATAGCCAATGGTATCTTCTCTTTGCACAAATAAATCTTCTTCTTCTTCTTCTTGTTTATCTTTGAGGGCCTTCACGGGAATCCAAACATCCCCCACTAATCAATATTTGCCTTATAAAGTTGCAAGTGTTCGGTTCGCAAAACTAATTGTCCTTCTTCAAACATGATCCAATCCATAGTTACCTCCTCATTCCATCCTTCTAGCCAATCCCATGACCAATCCATGTAATAAACCTAAATTAGCACTCAAAACCCAGACCTTTACATATCCCAAAAGAAGCATATGAAAAGAGATCTAACTAAACCCTCTTAACTAATGAAATTTAGGTTCCAACCATGTGAAGTTGCCTTCTAATATAGTTGTCTGTCTCGGATTATAAGTTCACTCAACTATCCTTCAAAACCCTCAAACATTCCTTTTCTTCCTTAACATTCATATATGCACTTCTGAAAACTGGTTATAATTTGGCTATTGGCTAATCCTCTCACCATTAACCATGAAGCTATTGCATCTCTAATCTTTGAGGAGTCCTCAACCTTCATGAGGATCTCAAACACAATGGCAAGCATGACATGGTAAGCCCCCATTCCTTGATTACTCTAATAGATAGTCTGCTGCTTTGTGCACTACACCCGCGTTTCTTAGAATGCAAAAAAAAAAAAAAAAATACTGAGCGGAGACATCTATAATAAGTTGTTACTGAAAGATGTATCAACTGTTGATGTCCATTTACCTGCAAATTTTGATTTAAGAATATTACTTATAAAGGTTTGTTTCTCTCCTTCAAAGTCCAAATTTCGACTATGTGTCAACTACATTTTTTTTCATCCCATTTCTTTGAGTGAACTGGAGGACAAAATTTGGTTAATGATGTTCTCCGTTCCAAATTGTAGGCTAATATCGTATGTCTGTACGTATTACCTCGGTTTTTTTTGCGGTAACATATTGATTTTAAATCAATTTGGCACTTTTAGAAGAAAAAGACAGTATTTTGGAAACAACATCTCTAATCACAATCAAAACCTAAGGATAATGAAATGTTAAGAACAGTAATTACAAGGAAAACCGTCGATAAAAGTGAATGAAGTTGTATAGATTGAAACCTCGTTGAGAAACGAATGGGCGGATCGCTCGTCGGAGATCGGAGCGGCGATGGCGATGAACTTGCTCTTCTTTATCTCGCGCTCGAAGGTCACGCGATCTTTGAGAGTCGTGTACGACGGCGGAGGAGGCGACGACATTTTCGATCGGTTGTTGGCTCCGGTGACGCCAAGTGCCCCGGTGCTCTCCGCTCTAACTGCGGTCGCCAGCAGCGCGGAGGGGCAGAGGCGAGACGGCACTCTTACCGCCATTGGGCTTTTGTTGGTCGGTACTTTTTACTTCTTTGATAGGCTTTTGTTGGTTTGTTGAATTAGAATCGCGAGGCTCAAAAAGCTCAAATGGGCCGCAAGCAAGCTGCTTTAGTCTTGGGCTAAAATTATTCAAGCCCACTTTTAAAGAGGGGGGGGGGAGGAGGGGGGGGGGGCAGAGACTTCCAGGGAAAGTTATGAATCCTGATTTTTTTTTTTTCAATTTTTTTATTTTTTTCCTGCTAATTAACTCAATCGCTTACGAGATTCGCTGATGACCTATGGGAACAAACACGGCGTCTGATCGGGGTACATCAAGGGGAGAAGAAGTGTCCGAGAGGCGGTGGTCGAGCCAGTGACCATGGGGAGTATTGTGCTCTAACTGACTTACAAAGTAAAAGGGAAAAAAACAAGAAAAGCTCATAAAAGAAAATTTGAACGAAACCATATAATTAATTATACAGTTAAGATAATTTCATAAAACGAATGAAAATTTGGGAATGACACATAAAGAATTTGAATACATGTATGTTTGGTTTTTCGGATGTGAATGTTCGGTATTATTCGTAAATCAATAGAAAGTACATGACTAAATTAAATAGATATAGTAAGGAAAATGACAAAATCAATAATAATATAACTAAAATTAAACTGACATTAACAGAATATTGTTGTCCCCTCCGGAGGAATTTGATCAACACACCAATCAACAAGATCAACGCTCTTACGCCGAGTAAATCACAAATCTATATGCATGAACATAAAATACAAAGAGAAAAAACGAGAAGCAAACTATTTAATGAGGTTCGACAATTTGCCTACATCTTCGGGGCACAAGGGAGAAGAGTCTTATTCAAACCACTGATTTACAAGGGTTACAAATTGATCCAGAGATCCAAATTGAGAATCTACGTAATTTGTCGTAGAATTCTCTCAAATGAACTACCCTACAACTCCCAATACAATTCAACCTAGTGATTCAAAATTGATACCAATAAGAGTGCAGAAACCCTCCTTATATACCCGAGGAGAGAGCCAATTGAAGAAAATCAAATCAGATACGAAATCCGCATCAAAAACAGACTTGGAAACCAACTCAAAGTTGCCAAAATCCACAGCCCAGTCGATCGCTCGGTCAAGCGGCTCCATGTGCAATCGACCAGGCAGGTCGACCACTAGTACAAATTGTCTATGCCAGAAAATAATTGCAACTCTCTGTTAGTGCCAGTTGGTCGACTGTGTGGTCGACCGCTCTTCTCATGTGGTTGACAGCCAGTTGACCGCGCAGCTTATTTCCTTCCCGTGGATGTTGTGCATGCTATACGTGCTCTACTTGTGCTTCTTGATGCTGCATCTCTGCTCGTGCAGACCGCCAATGAGTTGAAAAAACTCCATCTTTTATCTTCTCCCTCACAATTTTTCACTCAGTGAAGATTTCTAAAATCTGAGCCGAATACAATGAATCAATCAATTTCAGCTCATCCAACCGGTTGCGCCATTAGCTGCCTACATGGTCATGTCCAATGGGATTAAGCTACATGTAATTCATCCAAATGAGCTCCAATAAGCTCAACCAATCAAATCAGTTGTTTTTAAATTGCAGCAACGAACCCAACTGTCTGAGTCATATGAACCTCCTTACTAATAACGTCATGGAGAATAACGGCCTTCAATATGAGGTTATTTAGCTTACCAATTTGAGATTCACGCTTCTTCACCCACTTTTATGAATTCAATTTGGTTCCTTTCGCTACAAACAACTCAACCTATTCAGTATCCATTACGGCTACATGATCTCCATCCGGTGTCACAACCGGTGAGATCCTAACTAATACCGAACCAACTGGAAATGGTGGAGTAGCATCAACCTCCACCTGCTATGATACATTCTTGGCCTCAACCTCTCCACCTACAAGAGATAGTAGACTTCAACAATGAAGTCTCATTAAAGGTGACATGCTTACTCAACACAATCTTCTTATTATCGAAATCTCATACCTTGTAGTCTTTCATACTCCTCTTGACACCCAAAAACATGAACTTCTTTGCTCACGGATTCAACTTGTCATCTTTGACTCTAAAAGTAAACTATAGTCTTGAGTAGCTCCACCCGATCAAATATCCTATAGAGTTTTACCTCCTATCGTTGTCGACGATAATTTATTGATGAGATGTCTAGCATATTTCAAAGACTCGGCCCAAAACAACTTGTCCAACAGTGCATTAGATAACAAGCACCGAACCTTCTCCAGTAAGAACGATTCATCTCTTTAGCCAACCCATGTTTTTCAATTGTGAAGTGAATACTAATACCAGTGTTCTGGCCAAATCGTAGAAATTGGTCATTGCACTCTCCAACATTATCAATATAGAGCACTTTAATCCTCCTACTAGTTTGTTTCTCCATCATGTTCTTCCACCTCATCAACATATCTAGGACTTCAAATCTTTGTCTCATAGAGTATACACAATAACACCTAGATAAATCATCAACAAACAAGACAAAGTACAAATGACCTCCAAGTGATACAGTCTTGGTAGGACCTCAAACATCAACGTGAACACAATCAAGAATACCTTCCAAGCGGTGAGTCACAATGCCAAATTTCACCTTCATCTTCTTGTCCAGAGCACAACATTCATCAAATTTCAAATTGCAGGTCAATGCACCTTCCAATAGTCATCTTTGCCAATGCTTTCAAAGAATTCAAACCAACTTGTCCGAGCCTCATATGTCGTAGCCTGGTAGAGTCGTCTTTCAAATGTTCTTTAAGCTGCCAAATTTCCAGTAACCGCACTACCCTTCAAGTAGTACAAATTGTTGTGTGATGCCCTTCAAAACCACTAATGAGCCAGTAGACATCTTGATAACACCTTCTTTAAGAGTCCTTCTTAGGCAATGCGTCTCCTTCCAAAGCTCCAACTGAAATCAAATCTTTTTCAACTGAGGTACATACCTCACATCCTTCAACTTTCTTATCATCTCATCAAACAACTTGATCGAACTGTACCTATCTCTTCAAGGCATGTGTGATCGTCGCCGAATGTCACCAAGCATCTATCTAGTTTTTCAAAACTAGCAAACCATTCATGTTTGGGACAAACGTAATAGGTAATAGCCATATCCAAAATTCACTCATATTTTTCTGAATAGCAAACAATAGGGTGACAGAAAGTGAATAAGCAGATGAGTCAGAATCATTAGCCATTATGATTTTGGACTCTGCTTTTGTCTCTTTCTTCTTCGTCTTGAGGTTTGAACAATCAATCTTCCAGTACCTACTTCTTTACAGTAAGCACATTAATTTTTTTCAAATCTTCACAACCACCAGTTCTAGACTTTCCAATATCGATCTTGCCTTTCCAATTTTTCGTATCATCAAACTTCACCACATCGCTCTTCGATTGGTGAATGTTCACGGTGTTCACTATGGGTTGATTAACTTCGGCCATATCTCCTCCAAAAAGATGCTAAATCCAATGCGAAAAATCAAATGACAATAGATCTAAATTAGATAAATAAAAAAGAACATTTACCTCAGAGTGAAACACTAGGAGAGTTTCCAAAGTGATCAACTCCATCAAATCCAATCCCACGAGCAATCCAAAATGCTATTCTGAGATCGCACACGATCCCACGAATAGTTCCAACGCCACTTTAAGATCGACACACGATTTCCGTCGAACAGACTACGATGATCTTGAAATCGATACACGATCCCATGTCGAACCTGAGAAGCTCTGATACCACTTGTTGCCCCCCAAACCCCCCCCCCCCCCCCCCGGCGCACCCCACAGTGTTAAATAGATTTGAATCTTGGACCCACTCTACTAAGTATATTGTACTGACACTTGGGAAAATGAAAAAACAGCTATTGTTTAATTACATTGGTGCTCTTGTTAATTAAGCCATGTATGAAAAAAGAGTTTTAATCATTCACAAAACAGTGAACAATTACAATAACACCTTAGATCGTCCAGCACGTACGAGAGGGAGGATCTAGTTCCTTGCCACTTAGTTTGGTGAGTCCCATTTGGTTTGTGTTTAAGAACTTCATTTTGAAATATTGCAACTGTAAATAGATTGGTTGCAAATTAGCCTAGCTAGCATGTGAGTTATAGGGCGTGTTTGGTTGCAAGGAAGTGGGCGATGGGGAAGTATAATAGCACACTTCCCTATCTATCTAAACGCCGAAAAAAAATAAGAAAACCCTTTTTCTTTTCTCTTTTCTCTTTACATAACCATTTCCTCACTTTCAGAGTGCTACAGTTATTTCGTGGTCATATAAATCTCATTTGTAATAAGTTATAGCACAAAACAGTTAATTTTTTGATCATGTAAATCTCACTTGCATTCTAATTACAGTTCATTTAACTTTTATTTTAATATTATTTTGCGGTCAACTTTATGGTCAACTTTTCCACTTTCACATTACCATCCAAATACTAGAAAAAACATAGCATTTTTCAAATCATACTTTCCAACAATATTCAAATACTGAAAAACTTACTAACTAATTCTCAAGTTCCAAAGGGAACTATTACTACTTCCCCACTTCCTTACTTCCTCACTTCCACCCTTAACCAAACAGGCCCATAAAGAAATTAACATGCTAAAACATGAAAGCAAAAAGCTCCACTTGTGCAAGATAACGATGACAAAAGAGTCAGAGAAAGACATGATGCAAACATTCGAGCTTACTTGATATAAAATTGTGCGCGTGAATTATCTAATATATACATAAATTTAGAATCTTGCTATTTGAACTCTATTACTTCGAATCAAATGAGCTCAAAATATCTTGTCTAATACATAGTCTCGCGTAATATGAATTTGGTACGATAAAAGTAATCCATTTAGTATTTTATTAGATGGTATTAGGTTTCGGATGAGAGCGGGTTAGCTCCTTCAAGCAAAGGATTATCTGGGTTGTCCATCACAACTGATGGACGGCTCAATTGGGAGCGAGAAAAACAAATAAACTTTTGAGTCCCATCTCAAAACACATTTCTTATATCTCTCCCGTTCGGGTCATCCATCAACTATGATGGACGGCTCTCAACGTGCGAAAAACCATCCCGATTCACCCAAAGTCGGTCAGTAAGGCGACGGATGAGGCGGCCAAGCACTGGGCGCCCAGAAATCCGACGGCAAATGCGAGCCGTACATCGCAGGGCCACACGATTCCGCCGTCGCCTGCTGCTGCTGGTGGTGGTGATAATCGCGGTGAACATAATGCTGATGCTGCTGATTCTCCTCCTCGCCCTCCTGCTCCTCTTCTTCCTCCTGCTACTGGTGGTGGTGGGGGCCGCTGCTCTCATCCCGCCTCCCAAACCGACACCGACCGAGCCGCCACTTCCTTCTCCACCAGCGGCAGCTAATGGAACAACGGGTTCTCGAACGTCGCCGTCGCCACCGTTACCTATTCGTCGCCACCAGCGGCCCCACCACTACCCCCATCACCTGCCCCTGCGGCCCCGCCAGCGACAACGAGGCCCCCGGGAGAACAGGCCTACGAGGTTCTTCCGGCGGGAGAATTTGACGATGGAGTCGATGACATCATGGCCGGGGTTGGGGGGTCTCGAGGATGGTGGCGGCGGAGGGGGCGGAGTCGCAGGTGATGATGGTGGGTGGTTTTGGTTTATTTTTGGATCCGAGCGGGTGACCGCGGGGCTGCTTGGCGACCTCGATGCTGGGGCCATGGCCTTCCTTAGGAACAACAACAATCTACTGCTTCTGCTTGGCCTCGGTTGCCCTCATGTTGGCGTTGAAGATGATAGCAGTAGTAGAAGAAGAGAGCATAAAATAAAATAAAATATAATAGTCCTCCCTTTCAATAGAAAGCAAGCAGAGGCAAGAGGGATTGGCTCTTTCCACCGCCTTTTCAGCTGGGGTGACTTCGTCCAGCTTTCAGGTCTTGCCTTGTCCTGTCCTGTTGTGTGTGGTAATGTAAGTGCGTGGGGGGTGGGTGTGTGTAGAGGTGGCAATTGGGTCGGATCTGATTACTGCTCAACCTGTATAATAATCGGGTCAGATCAAAACCGATCTGATTATTATACGGGTCAAAAATTCAGACTCGGATCCGATCCATACTTAGTCGGGTCGATCCGGCCCGTTTGACCCGATTATTAAATCTTAAATACAAATTTTTTATACTACATGGTCAAATTGTTAGGTGGTATAGTTGGTCATCACACTAAACTGACAGAATAGAGGTCACAGGTTCGAAATTGGACTCACGCATATTTTTGACAATTTGGTTTAGGCGAAGGTGAGGAGGCGGGGGCAGTGAGTCCATTTAATAATTAGGTCAGACGGGTCGACCCGATTACGACCCAAACCCGATTAGCCTAAATCTAGACCCATAACTCTGACTCGGGTCGAGTTTGGCGGGTCGCAACCCGTCTGCCACCCCTAGGGGTGGTGTGAGAGAGAGTTTGTGAATTGTGGCAAGCTTTGAATTGTGGAATTGTAGATTGTGGCGAGTTCTTGATTCTTTGATCGGTTGATTGGATTTTTTTGAGAGAGTAATACTATTTGCATTATTTTTTAATACTATATTATATTACTATTTTAGAAATTGTGGGTCACACTAGCAATTAATGAGGATGGAGACTATAAATTATGAGAGTGTGACTCATAATTTATAGAACAGTAATATAAAAATAATAGTACAAATAACATTACTCTTCTTGAAAATAAGGGGCAGGGGGGTGGACCACAAAAGCTCATGTATGGATGTATGTCTGTGAACGACAGGTACGTTAGTTGTCAGATTTGGAGCTAATTACAATTATAAGTAACAGACCCAATGAACAACTATTCTCATACTCGTCCCTTTTTATGACGAGTCCGGACCCGATGACCCGACCTGACTCGATTACCTCACCATCTTCGGCCGCAAGTCCAACTTCTGCTCTTTGGCCCCCGTGTCCCTCCTCAATGCCACGAGATTCTCCAGCGATCTCTGGTGACGCCTGCTTCTACTCTTAGGGGGCTTCCACTGCGATCTCACTGGTGATGAGATCGGTGCCAAATTCGTCTATCTCCACCTGGATCTCGAGATCATCACTGTTCTCGCCATCAGATCCCTCTTTCGTGATTTCACCATCATTTTTACCAAATTCCACGATTTCAGCCAATATTTCAACAATGATCTTGTCGGAGGAGCCAAGATCGACTATGTTTGATGGTTCTTGGAGTTCTAAACTCTCCATCATCAATGGTCGTGATCTCAGTTGAGGGATTCTGCTGTTGTTGGTTTGAATCTTGATCGCTCAGCCTCTGATCAACAAGCCATCAAATCCAGCAGCCACAACATCGTCTTCTTGATTTGATTGTTCCTTGAGCTTTCTTCTAATGATTTCTCCTCTTTTTTCTCTTCTGTAGAAATTTCTGCTTCTTGAAGCGTTTCCTCAGTTTTCTTAATTTCTGAAAAAAATCAACAACATTAGCAACCTACACTAACAAAATAGGGAAAATAGATGGGTAAAAGAAATATCCATGTTAAAATCCTTACCTCTCTTTTCTTCTTCGTGTTTTTCTTTATCATCATCATTCTTCTGATCAATGGAATCTTCTATCTGCCGTTAATTATAGATCATTGCAAAAAATCAGAAGCCAAGAACAGAAAGACTCTGATTCTTCTAATTTAAGAAAGAAGAAGAGAGGGAGGCTGAGAGTGTGGAAGAGACAGTCTAAAATCTTTTGGGTAGATATTTTTTTAACTCATTGATGATGGCCGAGAGTGACAGAAGCATGCATAGATGCAAATGTACACAGACCAGTCGACTTATTGATAAGTCAACTACTGAGATTACCTAACTTTCTATTGAGGTGATTAGTCGACTACTGTGTTTGGCCTAGTCGACTACTGTAATTAGCCAACTTCTATTGTGGAGGATCAGTTGACTACTGAGATTAGACTAGTCGGCTAATAGAGCCAGCCTGACACTTTCGAGTTGGATTCTGGATTCATTTCTAATCGAATTCAGATATTGGTTTTCTTTTCTTCGTAGACTCTTTGACTATATATTGAGGGTATTGTCCCCATACTCTATGACTTGAATTGTTTGATTTGAATAGATCTATTTCCCTTTCTGCCTAAAGATATAGGTAATTGTTGAACCTCGTTAAATTTGTGTTACTCATTTTCTTTCTCATTTATTTGTTCTTGCTTTATTTGTGATTGTTCTACGACATACTATGGTGCTTGCACAAGACCTTTGGCAGGTCCCCAACAAGTGGCATCAGAGCTTTCCAGGTTTTGTTGGAAGTTTCGTTCAGGTGGAGCAAATCGCTTTGGAAACTGGTTGACGGTTTATGAGTAATATCCGATCTTTATCGATTTAGATTTATTCTCACTAATTGTTTTCGCATTGCTTTGTGGATTTGCTGAAAGTGATGGTCGGGAATAGTCAATCCGCTGTGAAAACTGTGAATATTCATCAGTCAAATTTTAACCTGGTGAAGTTTGACGGCATGAACAATTTTAACATGTAAAGATGCGAGGTGATGGATGCGCTGACGGTATCAAATTTCGAAGATGCTCTACATTTAGAGAGAAAGTCGGAGGGTCTTCTAAAAAGAACTGGGACATGATGAATAGGATGGCACGTGGCATGATAAAATCTTGTTTAACATAATATATCAAATACCATGTGAGACCGAGACTTTAGCAAAGAAGATTTGGGAGATCCTAAAGGGCAAGTACTTGACCATGAGCATAGAAAAATCATTTGCACCTGAATGTAGGCTTTACCACTTACAATTGAAGAAAGGTATCTTGATCAGTAAACATATGAATAACTAGATGAAGCTTCTTGCGGATTTAGCTAACGTGGATGTGGTGATCGAGGATGAGGACAAGGCGTTGATTCTTTTTGAGTTCACTTCCTAAGGAGGACGATGAGGCCTTCATTCTCACCCTAATCAACGGTAAACAATCCTTATCTATAATGAAGCTTTTTCTACTCTTGTAAATCATGAATTGATGAGGAAGGACAAAAAGTTATCCAATAATACATCAGCATAAGCGTTGACGGTAAGAGGCGGGAGTTTCAGTCGAAAGGGTAAAGATGATCATGATAGATCAAAGTCTAGAGCCGATTTTAGATATCTAAAGAAGAACCAATGTGTCTTATGCAAAGATATAAGCACTGAAAGGTTATTGTCTCAGAATCAAGGATAAGAAGGAGTCGAAGCCCAAGGAAATCTCGCATGGGTGGTCAGTACACAAGATGGCGGTACTTCACAGGCAGGTGAATTGAAATCAGACTTATTGATATCTCGTTCTCAGTCACTACTCCTGCTGTTGGCTACTCAGGTAATTCTGAGTGGATATTGGATACAAATGCTAACCTATCATGCGTGTTCGAAAATAGAGATTGATTTTCTATCTGTGAGAAGTTAGATGGTTGTTCAGTTGTCATGGAATGATCGTCCGTGCAACATGAAGGGGATCGGTACAGTCCTTATCAAGATGTTTGACGGGAGGAACTGAAGGAAGTGAGGTGTGTACCTCAATTGAAGAAAAATTTATCTCTGTTAGTTCCTTGAAAGTATTGGGTCTAGAGATATCTGGTAGAGATGGTATTCTCAAGATGCTTAAAGGCTCGATGGTTGTATTGAAGGGCGTTCGACGCAGCTTGAAAGGTAATACCGTTACAAGGCAAGTAGCAATTCTATTAGTTTAAATGATTATTGTATCCGATTATGACACATGAGGCTTGGACATACAGGTGAAAGTCTTTGCAAACTCTAGCAAAGCAAAATTTATTGAAGGGTGCCAAGACCTCTAAATTGGAATTTTGTGAGCATTGCGTCATCGGTAAAAAGACCGATGTGATATTCGACACCACGATTCATTGCACTGAGGTGATTTTGATTATGTTCACACAAATGTTCGGGACCTACCAAGATAGTACGTTTGGAGGTAACTACTACTTTGTGTCCTTTATCGATAATTTCTCTAGGTGATGTTAGGTATATACCATGAGATACAAAGAAGAAGTTCTAGAGTAGCTTGTGGAGTGAAAAAGGAATATGGAGGAAAATATGAGAAGAAAGATTAATGTACTAGATTTAGACAATGGTGGTGAATACACTCGCGATACTTTCCCACAACAATGTCGTGATGAGGACATATAAATGCACTTCACAGTAAAAGAGACACCGCAATATAATGGATGGGCCAAGAGGATGAACGAGACCTTACTGGAATGGTTTATTGAATGTAATCCAACATCGGATTATCAAAATCTTTTTGGGTTGAGGCATTGGCTTATGCTTGCCATCTCATTAACATGTTGCCTTCGTCTGTAACAGGAGGTAAAACTCCTTTGGAAGTTTGGTGGGAAAAGATTGCTTAAGACTATAACTCATTTCGGATATTTGGTTGTCCAGCTTATTACCATGTCAAGAAAGACAAGTTGGGTCCGAGAGTGAGGAAAAGTGTGTCATGGGTTTCAAGAAAGGTGTGAAAGACTACAAATTTTGGGATCCAAAAGACAAGAAGATTATCCTGAGTAGGGATTTCATATTTGACAAGGATTCAATCGTGAAGCCTACGGATTCTCAGCAGATAGAGAGTGAGAAGACCAACAGGATATCATAGCAGGTGGAGAGTGATGCTACTCCACCATCTCCAGATAGCTCAGTATCATTCGAGGTCACACCTGAGGTGACACAGGGTGATGATCATATTGCTGATGAGGATGGTGATGATAATCAAGGACATATTGCGGGTAATGTCCAAGATTCTATTGTTGTTGAAAGAGTCTGAAAAAATTCACGTAAGCCTAGTTGGCGCATTACAAATGATTGTGGTCTATTCTCTTTCGGCTGTTGAGGAGCAATCACATCTACATATAGAGAAACTGAAATCAGTTCAAAATCTAAGATGTAGAAGGATGCCATGATGAGAGAGATGAACTCTCTTCACAAAAATGATACTTGGGAACTGTCAGAGTTTCCCAAGGGAGAGAAGTCTATTGGTTGTAAGTGGGTGTATGCAAAGAAATAAGAATCTCCAGATGATGATATTGTACGCTACAAGGCCAGAGTGGTAGTTAAAGGCTACACGTAGCGAGAAGGCATTGACTACAATGAGATATTCCCACATGTTATAAAGCATCGTTGATTTTGGATATTGTTGGTACTGGTGGCACAGTACGAGTTGGAGTTTGATCAGCTTGACGTGAAGACTGCATTTCTCCATGGCAATCTTGATGAAGAAATCTTTATGTCTCACCTATGGGGTTCAAGACTGCAGGAAAAGAGAATATATTGTGCAAATTGAAGAAATCGCTTTATGAGCTAAAACAATCGCCAAGACAATGACACAAACGTTTCAACAACTTCATGAGAGGCAAGAGGTACACACGAGGTCATTATGACCCATGTGTTTACTACAACAAGCTACCGAGTGGAGGTATATTTATCTACTGTTGTATATAAATGATATGCTCATTGCTTCTAAAATTAGATATGTGATTGATAAATTGAAGAAACAATTATCTTTCGAATTTGAGATGAAAGATTTTGGTGAAGTAAAGAAGGTGCTAGGCATGAAGATAGAGAGAGACCGTAAAATTGGCAAGATTTGCTTCACACAAAAGGGGTATTTGAGAAAGATACTTTAGAAGTTTAACATTATTGGCGATATAAAATCTGTAAGTAGACCGTGAGCCCCTCACTTTAAGTTAAAATCTATTATATCTCCTATTACAATTGAAGAGCGTAAGTATATATCTCACGTATCCTATGCTAACACAGCTGGTAGTTTGATGTATGTGATGGTGTGTACAAGTATAATACCCTAATTTGATAATACACGTATAGTACTGATAAGATCAACATACCTCGATTGAGCCTAAAACCTAGATTTGGCTGA
>JAVJIF010027284.1:0-57306 GCA_038442645.1 Agave tequilana | reverse complement strand
GAAGAAAAAGTGAAAATAATTAGAGTAGCGGATTCCCGGGATTCAGTTGCGGATGCGGAAAACTTCGGGAAAAAATACCGGAATCGTCCGAAAATCAAGTATCTCGGAACGACCCGCAAAAATTCTCAAAAATCAAGAATATTATTCTAAGAATCACGGTAAAATCCATTTCAAGAAATTCTTTATAATTTTTTAAATTAAAAATCTTGGAATCGGCTGCAATTATCGGTCGACACCAAATCTGGCAGAAATCTGATAAATTCTGAAAATTCCCAAAAAATGAATTAAGATAGTAAATATTATTCTAAGCAAATATGTGAAAGCGGTTTCTCAAAATTTGACTCCATTTGTAAGTTAAAAATCCAGGAATAAACCAGCAGCACCGATTAATCCCAATTTAGGTGTTTATAAAAATAATTCAGAAAAAATCTGAAAAATCACGAAAAATCTACAATATTGGAAAATAGTGTTTGAAACTAAAATCAGTCAATTTAGACTACCAGAAAGACTAAATCAACTAAACAAATACGAGAAGGGAATAAATAAAAAAAATATGATCGAAAAATTGAATACGCAGATAAGTACATATTCTGGGAATGGGGTGTTACAGTAATGAGGAAGTTAACCCCCCATTATGGAGTGTTTTTAGGGGGCACGTTCACCCCTGAAACCTCTATAAAAAACCTAGTTTGCTATGGAAGAGGGGTCAGAAAAAAAGGTCGGATAATTCTTGGTCAAAAGAACTTCGGTTGTAAACCGTAGAGCACCAAGACCTCCAGATGAAAAGAAAGAGAGAATTCTGTTGGCCCAGAGGCCTTCCACTCTAGTTTTGATGATGATTAACTCATGTAGTTATGTATACTAATAATCTTGTGATTTTAGTTTCAGATCATTAATCAAGATGTTAGTACGTGATTAGCTTCATCAAAGATGGTTTGGAAGCTTTCACATAGTGATTCAAGAGCCGAGCGACAAGATCATATATAGCACTCATTGGAGTCAAGCTCGGTGGATCACGAAGTTTTGGATCGAGTCGGCTTGGAGACGGCGCTCTACAAGAGGACATCGGTACCTGGTTAGTTTGAGTTTTAGATCATTTGTAAAGATTAGAATAGTATGATATGCTCAAGTTCACAACACACACGTTTCATATTTTGAATATTGATTTTCGGGTTTTTCCGTTTTTGGATTAACCGTTCTGGGTTTCATGAATAGAGAGATCAAAACAATTTTACATGGTTTAATGTATATTAGATTTGTTCTATATCATGCATGCTTCAACTTCTTAGACAAACTTAGTTGATAGTCTATTTCATGAGTTTTATATTTGGTATTTTTAACAAACATTTTGGAATTAAAGTCAAAAACATGGATATATATATATATATATGTTTCATGTATATAGGATTATATCCATATACATCATGTCTAAATGTTTAATATCATGTTTTGTATTTGGATAAGTCTTAGACAAAATGTATTTTCAATTCAAAAATCCAAGTTTTAGAAAATACAGTTTTTGATTTTTGGTGAAATGATAAGACACAAAAATGTTTCAAAATGTTTGTTATTTGTGATAAAATTTTATCACAAGTTATATTTCAAAATAAAATGAAAAACTACTTTTGTGTAATTTTAGAGATTTTATGAGAATTTTTAGGATTAAAAATTACATGTTTTTCTGACCAGAACTGCTGCTGCCAGGCTAGGTCGGTCGACTGGACGGTCGACTGGACCAAGTAGCCGGTCGACCGTAGCGGTCGACCAACGTGCACGGATACGTGCACGCTGGCTTACCCATAAGCCGGTCGACCGCACGGTCGACCGGCTGAGAGCAGATTGCTCTCGGGTTTTGATTAGGAAAGAGATGTGTGAAGTTCTTGCACAAATATTATGTAAAAGAGGAAAGGTTTAGAAACAACCTCAAGTGCTTTGATCACTCCACAAATGTATTTGATATGATTAATATACCCTTTCCAATCTCCGTTATAGCAAGGGCTATACCAGGTCGATTCCTCAGGGAGAGCTAGCGATGGAAGCGTTACGGTTTGTAGTGAAGATAGAAAACGAAGATTCTTCTTTGTCTTAAAAGAATAAAAACAAATTGGAAAAAGAAGTAAAAGAATTGGTGGCTTTGTTCATGATGGAAAGTGAAAAGAAATCAAAGATGATATTTACTTTGGAAAGAAAAAATGGAATGAAAACTTGTAGAAAGAATTTAAGATGAGAAAAACCATGACTAGCTAAACTTACTTCCTTGCTAAAACTTACTAAACTCCACGATGGTGAATGCGTGCCTCATGTTGATTCATCGGCAAAGATTTGTCTTGCGTGTTGGTCTAATTACTTTCCCACTTGGATGACGGGTGATCATTCTTGGACTTGTCTTGCAGCCTCATAGATGTCATTGGCCTACAAATTAGACTTTCAATAATGGAATCAAAAGAGCTACACTCAAGGGATGCTAAGGAAGAAGATACAACATTCATTAATGGAAGTAAAGAAGTTGTACAACAAATAGCATATTGGTGATCCATCTCCATGTTCCATCACGGCACTTGTTCTAAAGACAAGGCTCTAAATGAGGCACACATGAATCATATGGAGAATTACAACAAGATATAGCCAAGCATGAAAGTAACCCATCGGAGAAGAGAAGGCCATACAACTTGCAAGATTAAAGATAGCAATCACACATGAGTTAGTAGTTAGCAAGGTTAGTGGTTAGCTAGTTCATGTTAGAAAAGTTAGCTACTAGCCATAAGAAAAGAAAAGCAAAGCATGAATAAAAGTGCAAGCAAAGTAAAGCTAGAATTAAAGAAAGCAAGTAATACTAGAAAATGCTCAAGTAGAGAGAAGAGAATGGATGAATCCTTACTTCACAAGTTGTCACTCCTTGGTGTACACAAGCTTTCTCTCTTTACAACTCTCTTTTGCAGAATTTCTAGGGAGGAAGAAGAGGGAGACTAAAACCTAGAGAATACTAAAACAAAATACAAGACTTTCCCCTAATTTTTCCTCTCTCCTCCGCACTCTGTGCGCAAGCCCTGGTCCTGTATTTATAGCCTCAGAGAGAAGGATCTAGAGCCCTGGTTGTTGGAGAGAAATCCGGGCTCCAAAACCCTGTAACTGCCAAAATTTGGCGGCAAAATCCCGGATTTGGCGGCAAAATCAAGGCAGTGAATACCAGATTTTTGTTACAAGTTTTTTACGAGGTTGTTATCCACGTGGCCTTCTGGAAGATTGAGTTGGCGCGAGGATCTCTCCTGATTCTAGATTCAAATTTGGGCTCTCATTTGGGCTTTTGAATTAATCTCTTAATTATTGCTAATTAAAGAGATTTTGGGCCTTTTCTCCATTTGAGTGTGGACTGCAAAAATATAGAGAAGATGAGTAAAAATCATATTTTTATTTGCAAAAATGCATGGGAATGATATGGTAAAATATGCAAAATTGGATCACAATCAGGTTTCTCCCGGTCGACCGAGCGGTCGACCGGCCAGAAAGCTGTTGCTCTCTGGTTCTGGGGACGGTCGACCGCCCGGTCGACCGGTAGCTGCCTACGGTCAAAAAGTGACGTTGGCCGGTCGACCGACCGGTCGACCGGTAGTTCATTTTTGGCAGAATCTGCTGCAACGGCTAGTTTTGTAAATGGGCTATAAATACCCCATTGGAAAGAGTTTTTCAAAAAAAGATTTTTGGTGCTAATTTTCCTGACTCTCCAGTGTTTTCATAACAATCTAAAGAAGTTTTTGGGCTTAAATTGAACAATCTATTGGTGTTTTTGCTAGGGTTTGGAAAAATCAAAGAAAAGGGTTTTTGGGAAAAGTGTTTGATTCAACTTCTTTATCTTGGTTTCTAGTTTTTCCCAGGATTTTCTTTGAGTTTTTGATTTCCATTCCTTTGGTTTTCTCACACTTGAGCTACATCTACTATCTTATTCTATAGGATCTTTGTGTGGGAAAAGAAATTGTTGTGTTTTTTTTGATCACCAAGTTGTAAACCCTATCTTAGCTTGGCTTTGTGCCTTTCCCTCATTGTGTTGAGGAGGTTGTGCTATTGGGTTGTATCCTTCAAGGTGTGAGGTGATCCTTGTGTTGCAATCCCTCAAGTTGTGAGGTGATTGTTTGTTGGCTTGGAGTTGTGCCTCAAGGAGGAGGTTGTGTTTGTAAGGAGAGGAGTTGGGTACTCATTGTGATTGTATTGCACCAAATCCTCGGTGGAGGTTCCCTTTGTGGGAGTCCTTTGTGGACAAGCTAGTGGACTAGAAATCCTTCACGGTGGTGAAGGCGGGGATGTAGAGCTGGGTGCTCGAACCTTGAAACATATCTTATTGTTTGTGCTTGATCCCTTCGCTCTTACTCTCTCTATATTGTGCCTTGCATCAATTCATATTGTTCATTCGTAATTATTTGCTTGGCTTGTTTGAGTGTGCATCTCTTATTATTGCAATTAGTTTTCAAATTCCGCATTAAGTTCTCTAGATTAGCATTATCACCTATTCACCCCCTAGGTAATTTTCAATTGGTATCAGAGCCTACGCTCCTGATATTTAGGTTTAACCACCTAGGAGTGAGATCTTGGTTTGCTAATCTTCATTTGCATTTTTCATTTGCACACATTTAGTTTGCACTCATGGATAGCCCTCCTATGTTTGATTTTTCTAGACATGATATTTGGAAGGCCAAGATGAGTAGTCATTTAAAAAGCCTAAGACATCTAGTTTATCAAGCCACTACTCAAGAATCCTACCCTAATGCTAGCAAGAAAAAAAAGGCAAATGCATTAGCACTTAAGACACTTAGAGCATCTCTTAAGAAGATCTTTTACATGTGTTTGCTCATTATGATTCGGCTTTTGCAGTTTGGAGCATTTTGAATTCTCCCGAGCTACCAAGGATTATCAACAAGTTGAGAAGATTTAGGAGAGACAAGTCTGACGAGCAGCCTCATGGTCCAAGGGTAAAACTCCCTTAAGGTACATTGGATTCTCAACTAGATGATAGCTCTAGTTCCTATTGCCATGGTTGGTTTGAAGTTCAAACATTGAATATGGAACTTGCTCAAAAGCTTGAAATTTTTTTTTGAAAAAACATGATTTGTTGAAAAAGAACAATTTGAACTAAAAGAAGAATTAAAGGATTTGTATTCAAATTTTGAATTGATTTTGCAAGAGAAGGAAGAGATTGCAAGTGAACGTGACTCACTTACATCTCAACTTGACCTTGTCCTAAAGGAAAATGAGTTTTGAAAAGCAAAAAGGATTGTGATGATGTTGTGAAAAACAATGAGGTTTTATCTTCTAAATTAGATTTTATTTAAAAAGATAACCTTACTTTGAAAAATGAAATTGATTTCATTACAAAAGAATTGGATGTGATTTTAAAGAAAAATGAAGATTTAAAAATTGATTTAGATTCACATGTTTGCCATGCTAGTGTAGCTTCACCAAGCACATCTATTGTATGCTCCACTTTATCTTCTTCTATTGAAAATGACATAAATATTTTGAAAAAAAAGTGTAGATTGTTTGGGCTCCACTTTGAGCCATTGTGCATAAATCATACACGCTTGGAAACCTTGGTTCGTAAGAAACAAGGTCCATCTTTGCATGTACACCCATCACGGCATACACATGCTCATCACGATCACAAACTTCACACTATGTATGCCCATGTGTACACGTGTACACATTGTGGTCGAAAGGCCACCTTGCTAGATTTTGCTATGATCGTTTACATGTTGTGAAAATTTAGCAAATAATCTTGTTGGGTTAGGAGAGATACTAACCCCTATGGACCCAAAAGGAAATGGGTACCAAAGACCACCCCTCATGTATTTGATGTAGGTGTGGGCTCTCGCATCACGTGAGAGTAACGGTGCCTTGGAGTGGATGCGTTCCGTGCTTAAAGGAAACAATTTGGATGCATCACTTTCAAGGGAAGTTTGGTGGAGGAGGACCACCATTGGTTTGGAGAACTAGAGAGGTGCCTTCATCGGTTTGGTATCAATCTCTAACTCCCATTTATATTTGCATGCTTATTATGCTTTTCATGTCGTTGATTTATAACATGTCATGTTTTAAAGCTCATTATGATTATGCCATGTGAAGATTAGTGATATACATGTTTAGTTATTTGAGACACCCATGGACCTATCTTTGTGTTCTCACTTATTTTTTTAAACTAATATGTATGTTCTACATCTAATGCATGTGCATGTACATGATGATCATATGTGTTTATGATTCTTGTTTTGATATTTCATGTTTTGATGTTTATAGTTTATTATGTTAAATGCCATGATTCTTAGATCATTGACATGCATGTATAGCTTTTGAGATCACCCATGTTTATATGGACCCATATGTTGTGTTCTCACTATTTGTTTAGCTATTATGCACATCATAGCTCTAATAGCATGTGGATTTACATAATGATCATTATGATTTTCATGTTGATTTATATCCCGTTTTATGCTTCATGATTTGATTACTTGTTCAGATGTTAGTTTTCATTAAAACTAGGATATATACTTGTACATATAGGGGCCACAAATAGATCATTATATGTTTGTACTTTAACGCTTATTTGTACTCATTAGATGTGCTAGTATAGTCTAGTTTTGATGACTCATACATTTTAAACGTGTATTCCCATTTTGGATATGTTTTATGATCATGTGTTTTCACTTCATGTATATGTTATTTTGCCAAACTTTAAGATATACATGTATACCCCTTGAGTCATTTGCTTTTCATGCAAAATTTATTATGGACTCAAATTGTGTTTAGGGATATGTATGTATACTTTTTGTGTTGTCAAAACATACATATGCCTTGAAGTATAAATTAGTTTTTATTGAAAATTTTAGATTTTCATGTTTCATGTTTTAAGGAATATCTTAATTGAGCTTATTGAATATTTTCATGTTGATATGTGTCACATAACACTTGTTCACTCACTTTATTAGTTTTCTCATGATTTTATTTCATGAGTATGATACATGTTTTATGGAATTTGAGTGTTTAGTGCCATGTGATTTACTTGTGTTTCATGAAAAATATTTATGTTTTATTCCTTGCTTGAAGGATTTCGTACTAGTTAACAAGATTTTCCATTTAACTAGTTCGTATTCTTCTTATGGTAGAGATTTTCAAACGTACTCTATTTTCAAACCTATTTTTGAAAACCCCTACCTTCAAAGGGTGGTTGGATGGGAGATCATGCTCATGTATGCTTTATAGTGAAAATCATTTTAAACTTGAACATAATTGGGAGGATAGGCTATATGAGATATACATTTGATATTATTGTTGTTTCAATTGGTATCATTGGATTCTTTCAATTGGTATTAATATTGACATTTTTTTTGTATACTCATATATTGTATATGTATGCTTGCACTTCAAAGAGTATCAAGTTCAATTGGTATCTAATTTTTTTCATACATATACATGTTTCTTTATTTGTGCTTATTATATCATATATATTAGAGCACAAATTTTGATCATGATAAAGCTTGTTTTATAATGACTAATCTTGTTTCAATTGACTAGTTTTCAATTGGTATCCATATACAAGCTTTGCATGTTTCTATTGGTAATTCATAAAGAGGGAGAAAACTTGTATTTCATCTTTCAATTGGTATTTGATTTCCACTCCCATACTTTATGATTGAAAATTTCAATTCGGTATCATATGTTCAAAATGAAAAATATTTATAATTGATATCAAAATTTTTGTTTAGAAATGCAAAATTTGTTATGTTTAATTTCAATTGGTATCAAGATTTTTATGTGTTTTTCTTAAAATTGGTATCAATATTTTTTGTTTCCTTTCAATTGGTATTAAGATGCTCTACTTTGACAAATTTTTAATTGATATCTTAATTGATTGTCACCCTTTATTTACATAATTTGTGTTTAGACAAAAAGGGGAGAACATTATTTTATTGCTTTTAACTCCTTCAATGTTTCTTTGTTTCGAACAAAAAGGGGGAGAAGAATGTTTTTGTGTTTACTTGGACCCCTGTTGATGATTGACAAAAAGGGGGAGAAGTATTTGAGTTTATATGCATGTTTTATATGCATGTTTTGTTTTATTTATTAGTTTATCGTTTAATTGTTTAATTAGTATCAAGAGCATTATTTAAAAATATGTTTTTATTGGTATCAAGAGCACGTTTTATGCATGATGCATTTCATATGTTTGGTATCAAGAGCATGTTTTTGTATTTGGTACCTTGTTTTATGCATGTCTATGCATACATGTTTAAGAACTTACATTGCATATCTATTTGTTTATTCCTATGCATGAGTTAAGGGGGAGTTTCTCTGAAGCTTAACTTAATCCATGCATATATAACTCCATGAGTTTTGTCATCATCAAAAAGGGGGAGATTGTTGGCCCAAAGGCCTTCCACTCTAGTTTTGATGATGATTAACTCATGTAGTTATGTGTACTAATAATCTTGTGATTTTAGTTTCAGATCATTAATCAAGATGTTAGTAGGTGATTAGCTTCATCAAAGATGGTTTGGAAGCTTTCACATAGTGATTCAAGAGCCCAAGCGACAAGATCATATATAGCACTCATTGGAGTTAAGCTCGGTGGATCACGAAGTTTTGGATCGAGTCGGTTTGGAGACGGCGCTCTACAAGAGGACATCAATACTTAGTTTAGTTTGAGTTTTAGATCCATTTGTAAAGATTAGAATAGTATGATATGCTCAAGTTCACAACACACACGTTTCATGTTTGAATATTGGTTTTCGGTTTTCCGTTTTTGGTTTAACCATTCTTGGTTTCATGAATAGAGAGATCAAAACAAGTTTACATGGTTTAATGTATATTAGATTTGTTCTATATACATGCATACTTCAACTTCTTAGACAAACTTAGTTTGATAGTCTATTTCATGAGTTTTATGTTTGGTATTTTTAACAAAACATACTTTGGAATTAAAGTCAAAAACATGGATATATATATGTTTCATGTATATAGGATTATATCCATATACATCATGTCTAAATGTTGTTTAAAATCATGTTTTTGTATTTGGATAAGTCTTGGACAAAATGTATTTTCAATTCAAAAATCAAAGTTTTAGAAAATACAGTTTTTGAATTTTGGTAAAAATGATAAGACACAAAAATGTTTCAAAATGTTTGTTATTTGTGATGAAATTTTTATCACAAGTTTATATTTCAAAATAAAATGATAAAACTATTTTTGTGTAATTTTAGAGATTTATGAGAATTTTTAGGATTAAAAATTACATGTTTTTCTGACCAGAACTTGCTGCTGCCAGGCTACGTCGGTTGACTGGACGGTCGATCGGACCAAGTAGCCGGTCGACCGTAGCGGTCGACCGACGTGCACGGATACGTGCACGCTGGCTTACCCGTAAGCCGGTCGATCGACTGAGAGCAGGTTGCTCTCGGGTTTCTCCCGGTCGACTGAGCGGTCGACCGGCCAGAGAGCCGTTGCTATCTGGTTCTGGGGACAGTCGACCGCCGGTCGACCGGTAGCTGCCTACGGTCAAAAAGTGACCGTTGGTCGGTCGACCGACCGGTCGACCGATAGTTCATTTTGGCAGAATCTGCTGCCAACGGCTAGTTTTGTAAATGTGCTATAAATACCCCATTGGAAAGCGTTTTTCAAAAAAAGATTTTTGGTGCTAATTTTTTCTGACTCTCTAGTGTTTTCAAACAATCTAAAGAAGTTTTTGGGCTTTAAATTGAACAATCTATTTGGTGTTTTTGCTAGGGTTTGGAAAATAAAAGAAAAGGGTTTTTGGGAAAAGTGTTTGATTCAACTTTTTTATCTTGGTTTCTAGTTTTTCCCAAGGATTTTCTTTGAGTTTTTGATTTCCATTCCTTGGTTTTCTCCACACTTGAGCTACATCTACTATCTTATTCTATAGGATCTTTGTGTGGGAAAAGAAATTGTTTGTTTTCTTTTGATCACCAAGTTGTAAACCCTATCTTAGCTTGGCTTTGTGCCTTTCCCTCATTGTGTTGAGGAGGTTGTGCTATTGGGTTGTATCCCTCAAGGTGTGAGGTGATCCTTGTGTTGCTAATCCCTCAAGTTATGAGGTGATTGTTTGTTGGCTTGGAGTTGTGCCTCAAGGAGAAGGTTGTGTTTGTAAGGAGAGGAGTTGGGTACTCATTGTGATTGTATTGCCCCAAATCCTCGGTGGAGTTTCCCTTTGTGGGAGTCCTTTGTGGACAAGCTAGTGGACTAGAAATCCTTCACGGTGGTGAAGGCGAGGATGTAGAGCTGGGTGCTCGAACCTCGAAACATATCTTGTTGTTTGCGCTTGATCCCTGGCTCTTACTCTCTCTCTCTCTCTCTCTATGTTGTGCCTTGCATCAATTCATATTATTCATTCATAATTATTTGCTTGGTTTGTTTGAGTGTGCATCTCTTATTATTGCAATTAGTTTTCAAATTCCGCATTAAGTTCTCTAGATTAGCATTATAACCTATTCACCCCCCTCTAGGTGATTTCAAATTCAACTCTTCTAACAACTTACTGCATACAAGTTCGTCTTTGCCTACACTCTCCTTGAGATTCTTGGTAGACAGAAGCTGTGTTACTTCGTCTACCATCCAAAGAGAAGATTCCCAAAAGGTCCTGACGTTCACCCCGGTCAACGGAAAACAAGATTCACTTTTCATCGCCACGTAAAGAACCCGGCACTAAATAAAGGGGAGATTCAAGTTTGGATATCTCCTCTCTTGTAAGAGGATTTTTGATCCGCTGTAACTTTCTTTACAATCAAATAAAGAATTTACTCCTTGATCTTCAATTTTCCCCAACAAACAAGAGATGGCGACTCCGCTGGGGACTACTTCTCTACTGACGAGCAAGCTGTGGTGCAAGATGATGTCACCTATATTGGAAAAAACGATCGAATCACTTGTCGTGGAGTTCGACCAGGCAAAATATGAAGAGTTCCTCTCTTCCGGCTCCAACAGCCCTAAGGCGCCGGCAGTATCGCAAAGTCTCCTCGGGGACTTGCTCTCGAGTCTGCTCTGAGATCCTCTCAGACGCGACTGGCAAGAAGGATGTCGTGGCTAACCGCATCATACGTAACGCCTGCGCCAACGTCTCCCATGAGACCCGTGTAGTTAACATTGCTGATGTTCAACCCGTTCATACCCATCCTCTTCCTCAGCACCAAGTTACCGGGGTTCCCATCAACCCGTACGGCGTAACCGGAATGCTGAGCGACGATAGAGATGGCATGCGTGTCAACTACAGGCGGGAGAAGCTGGAACAACTGTCTGTCCAACAGATGTAGGACGCGAGGTTCAAGCCCGCGTTTCTTCTGAATCACGTCAGACACGTGAAGTCTATGTTTGGAAACCTAAACGTGAGGCTCACCAAACTTGTATTTCTGAAGCTTCACTTCTCAGACACAACGATCAGCAGCGCGAGGTCCGTGCCCCTCATCTGAGACACGAGACCCGTGCCTCTACAGTTATACGTGGGACCTAGAAGGCCTGCGTTTCTCAAGTGTCGCTAGCCAGACGCGACAATCAGCAACGCGAGGTCCGTGTCTCTTCTCAGCAGAGGTGCGAGACCCACGTTTCACAGCCAAAATACGAGAGCCGCGTTCATCTTACAGGACGTGAGCTCCGCGTCTCAGAACCTTGCTTCTCAGCTTCGAAGCAAGGATAGCTCTCACAAGCTGAAAAGCCCTCGACAACCCGAGGCTGATCTCTTTGATCCCCCTCTGACAGATCTAAGAGATTATTTGATGAAGAAAAGGAGTGCTAATCAGATCACTCCGTCTTGTTGCTGTGAACGGTCCATCACGACAATGCTCTCTGAATGCCGCTGCAGCTTACATACAAGCAAACATTCGGTGTTCAGACGATTGATCCCCACCTCCCGATCAGCCAAAAGGTATCGCTCCCATAGGAGTAGAACCTTCTTTGACACGGAGTACCCTAAAATCACTACAAACATGGAAAGTAGAAATAGGGAAAAACAACCAGTGGTCAGCTCTGACGAATCTGAAACAGAACCAGAAGGAGTGTATCGACATACTCGCACTCGGACTGGTGCGATCGCCCTGATCAACTACAGTGCCTTAGCTCGGGGCATTGAAGTAAATGAATCACATTCTGTCATGGCAGAATTGCAGGCTTCGAACTCTTCCAAAAAGAAGGAAGCCCTCGCGTACATGACGAATACTCCTGAGGAGACGGCCAGGCGCTTTTGAACAACAAGGCCAAGTCCAGAGGAACAATTCGAGATGATTCATGCTCAACAAGAATCCATCGATCCCCTCAAATAGATGCTTGCACAATTGCTTGAAGACAAGAGGAAGTCAACTGATAAAACCTCCTCTAAAAAGTCTAAAGGCAAACGAAAAGAAGGAGAAAGCTCATCTTCTGTACATATCGAGGAGAAGGAGCAATCTACTTCTGAGTCGTCTAAATCCTCGTCTAAGGAGGAAGGCAACCCTGACTATGGGAGGATTCATTCTAAAAGAATGAGTCAATTGGAGCAACGTCTAGAGGCCCTTACCAATCGAAACGGCCTCCAAGTAGTAGGAGTGGTCTGGCCATATCTGGCCGAGTGGGACCTCGTTCCATACCCCCCAAGTTCAAAGCTCCGACCCTACAGGCGTTTGACGGCAAAGGGTCACCGAACCAACATATCTACTACTTCAAGTCTCAGACGGAGAAGTGATAGATAATGATGCCATCCTGGCACGTTTCTTCATCGGCACTCTAAAGGGCTTGCCTTGAATGGTTCATGAAACTCCCAGAAGGCTCCATTAAAAATTGGAGTGATCTGGAGAAGCTCTTCCTGACACGCTTCTTCGAAGATGACTCGGAGATCACAATGCCTACTCTCTTGGCCACAAAGTAGCGAAAGGGAGAGTCAGTCAAATTATTTGTGAAGAGATTTCGGAATATGGCACTCTGACGTCCTAGCGGTATGACCCAGGTCACCCTGGTAGAAACGTGCCGCCACAATCTACAAACGTCACTCCTATCCCAAATAGGAGTTGCAGAAAGCCGCACCTGAAAGCAATTGGTCCAGCAAGGTGAACCGGCTGAAGAAATTATCGCCAAGGTTAGGGCAGAAGAAAACAAACCCAGACCCAAAAGGTAGACAAGGCGCACGCTAGAAACATCTTTTCAACCAAAAAGAAAAGATAACTTGGCGACAGAGACAAAATCCTCTATCAAACCTCAGCGGTCAAGGGAAGTGGCTCTTCAAGTCAGCCACGCGCTAATAAGCAGTATTCCTTCAAAGACGAACATGTTGATTCATTGTTCAAGTTACTTAATAAGAGCAACAGATTGAAGCTTTCTGAAGCTAGAAGTCCTAAAGAAGTCAGTAAAACCGATAATTCTAACTAATGCCTGTATCATAGGATGCTGGGATACCCCACCAAGAGCTGTTATGTCTTCAAAGACATCCTTTAGGCTTTAATTGATGCAGAGGTACTAAAAGTCCGTCCAGAGCAGAAGAAAGTGATGGCTAATATGACATCATTCCTCCAGTTTGGAAGACAGCCTCCAGCACCCTCCGGAGTAGTTCCCATCCTGAAAGGGGAACTAAGAATGATCAATTTGGACCCTCATCATCAACAACAGAAGGGTCTTGTACCTGTCCCCGCCTCAGGGAAAAGTTATGTGGGTTCATCCCAACCTTGTGGACAGCCAGCATTGGACCACTGTTACCAGCAGAAGGTCCAAAGGCAAGGTGAAAGCTTCGTCCTATAATGTGGTGTGCGCTTTTTCCCGAGAAGTAGAAACCTATGTTCCCTCACTAACTGATTCAGATGAGGAAACAATAGTTCTTGCTGCAGAACCTAATAAACCACTTGTGGCAGAAACTTGTTCGGGTCAGTCATATTTAAAAAAGTATGACGAAATGGTAGCAAGCCCTCCTAAACCCACTACAAAGTTAGCCAAGCCCTCTACGAAACAACTGGTGGAGAAGCAGAAAGAGCTTCGGTTTCTAAAGCTCTCCCAAAGGACAACGCCGAAGGATTTACAACACCTTACCACTTTGACGTCTTGGCTCAATTGGCCAATATCCTAGCCAGAATCACCCTTTACGAGCTCCTGAGGCTATCAAAGTCAACCAGAGAAGCTCTGAGGGAAGCCCTAGCTAATGCTGAGGTCTTCATGACCAAGATACCAGCTGGACCACAGAAGGAAGATGTAGAGGATTGCCTCCATCCCTCCCAAAATGCTCCCTGCATCACCTTCACGGCAGATGATATGCAGGTTAAGGGGAAACATGATCGGCCCCTATACTTCACAGGGTATATTGGATCATCTGAAGTAAGCTGCATTCAGGTAGATCCAGGATTCGCGGCATTATGCCTTACCGGCTCATGCAACATTTAAGGATTCCTACCCACCGATTGAGCGCCACCAGACTACCATTTATGGTTTCAATGCCAATGCGCGCTTGATGGGAAAGATCAAGCTCAAATGCCAAATTGGGGAGTTAAAGTCCGAAGTGACGTGCTATGTGATCGATGCCGACACTTCATACAATTTACTGCTTGGACGACCATGGATTCAACGTAATTCCATCGTCCTCTCCACTCTCCACTAAGTTATGAAATATATTGACGGAAGTGGGAAGGTACGAACGTTGATTGCTGAAAGGTATCCATTCAAGGGGGTAGAGAACTATTTCACAGACGCCCTCTTGTTCCAAGACTCTTTAGAAACAAATGAGGACCTACAATGAGAGGAACCAGATTCTGGTAACGAAGCTGACACCGAGCTAGAGAAAGAAGAGTGCATGTAGGAATTAGATCCACTTGTAACAAGCATTAATAAGCTCGATGGTAATAATACCACCAATGATGTAGGCGGGTGGTATATTAATGAAGAGTTAAATTTGATTTACTTTTCTGTGTTCGCTTCTGATTCAGTGCCTTCAGACACTAGTACCGAAGTGGATAATGACCCCTGGTTGGCAATGGATGTTCTGACATCATTGCATGTACCAATGAAGTCATCCTTTGAAACGTATCAAGATGTCGGTGATGCACAAGAATCAGTATTCATGGTCCCAGCAAGACGCAAAGGCCAAAAACCAATCCTTTACGGACAAATCAAGTTCGAACTGATGTCTCGTGAAGAGTCAGAAAGCGAGAATGAACCTCCTCAATTCACCCATTATGAGCCAAGTATACTCAGAATGATGAAAAGCATGGGGTATGAATTAATAAACGGTCCTGGGTTGAACTTCAGCAAAGGAAGAAGAACACTACTTCGATCTTTTGTTCCTAAAGGGAAACCCCTGATTACTAACATCGAACTCGCAGGGGTCTGGGTTATGTGTCAACCCCAATTCTGTCAGCCTTCGAGTCTAAAGAGTTACTATACCATGACTACTAATCTGGCACTTCATCATGGGAATCGGACATTAGTGTCGGTAACATCTTCAGAGAACTGTTAGTAAACACGATTTCATCAAGCCACCTGAAGACAGAGATGAAGAAATGATCCAGTCTGAAACAGATCCTTGGATCAAGTACCTAAATACTCTCTAGGATACTCGCTTTGAACAGCGCGAACCACCCACAAAGGATAAAGTTGCCCAGATTAATCTGGGAGATGAGGCTAATCCTAAGCCCATCTTTACAAGCAAAAGCCTATCATCCTCTGAGAAAGAAGATTTAATATCTCTTATGCGAGAGTATATAGATGTTTTTGCTTGGAATTATGAGGACATGCCTGGGCTTGATCCTCAAGTGGCTATGCATCGCCTTAACATTAATTCAGACGTGAAGCCAGTCAAACAACAGCAGCGACGGTTCCTTCTAGAAATAATGGAAGCAATCCCGTCAGATGTCAAAAAACTCATAGACTCTGACTTCATTAGGGAAGAGCAACATCATGATTGGATAGCCAATATCATCCCCGTTGCCAAAAAGAATGTAAAGATCCGGATCTCTATTGATTTTCGCGATCTAAATGAGGCCTGTCCCAAAGACGAATTCCCTCTCCCAATCACGAATGTCATGATTGACAATACGTGTGGGTTTGAGCGAATGTCCTTCATGGATGGATTCTCAGGGTATAATCAAATCAAATATATCCTGATGATGAAAAACATACCTCTTTCAGGACACCACTGGAGGTATATTGCTATACTGTCATGCCCTTCGGACTGAAGAATGCGGGGGAACATATCAGAGAGCTATGAATGCAATTTTCACGAGCACATGCGTAAAATAGTGGAATGCTATGTTGACGACATTGTTGTGAAAAGCCGCACCAAAGGTGATTACATAGCCGATCTGAAGATAATCTTTGAAATCATGTGGGCACATCAGTTGAAGATGAACCCCACCAAATCCTTCCTGGGGGTGGCCAGCGGCAAATTCCTAGGGTTTGTGGTAACTTCCAAAGGAATTCATTTAGACCCAAAAAAGTTCGCGCTATCCAGGAGATGCAACCTCCAAGGAACCTCAGGGAGCTTAGGGGATTGCAAGGACGACTGGCATACATCCGAAGGTTTATCTCAAATCTCTCTGAAAGATGCCAACCCTTTACCAAATTGAAGAAAAAGGCTGTCTCATTCATCTGGGATGATGCTTGCCAACAAGCATTCGAGGAAATCAAACGATACCTCACGCAACCACCAGTCCTTATAGCTCCGGTGTCTGAAAAACCTTTCCTGATATATGTTCGAGCGATGGATCATTCTTTAGGAGCTTTGCTAGCGCAGAATAATGATCAAGGACATGAGCAAGCAATCTACTATCTGAGTAGGACTATGATCGGAGCCGAGTATTGGTATAACCCGATCGAAAAAGAATGTTTGGCATTGGTGTTCGCCGTCCAAAATGCGACACTACTTGGTGGGCCAGACTATAAATGTCATATCAAGGGTTAACCCTTTGAGGTTACTCATGACGAAGCCATCATCACTAAACGGTCGACTGGCAAAATGGGCCATACTGTTATCCCATATGAAATGCGCTTTTTACCACAAAAAGCCGTGAAGGGACAAGCGGTGGCGGATTTCCTGGCTGAACATCCAGATCCGAGGGCAACCGAACTTTACGAGGATCTCCCAGACGAAGTCGCTGAAATTTGTCGGACCAAGACATATTTTGAAAGACAAGTGTGGCAACTCTTCTTTGACGGTGCATCGAGAACAAGTCCGCAAGGGCATGTCATAGCCGGAGTGGGGATAGTACTCGTCTCCCCACAAAACTATGTGATTCCTCGAGCATTCTCATTAACCAAGCCCTGCTCCAACAACGTAGCGGAATACAATGCCCTCTTGATTGGAATGCAAATCACTGATGAGATTGGCTTTAAAAATCTCGAGGTATATGGTGACTTTAAACTCATCGTTAACGAAGTTCGCAGGGAGTACAAAGTTAGACATAAAGACTTAATACCCTATTACAAGACAACTATCTCTATGGCCGAGGGGTTCGGAAACTTTTACATCGACCATGTACCACGCCAGCAAAATACACATGCGGATGCACTGGCATCTCTCGCTGCCTCTTTAGCCCTTCCAGCTGGAGTAGTAGAGAAAATACTTGTCTACAACCACGACTTGTATTGCCTAAGAATCGCTTTTGAAGATCACCCAAAGCCGACAGGAGATTGTCAAGTCAAAGAAGCTCTTGAGTCTCAGCCGGTCCAGACCCTAGGGATTGGTGATTCCCTTACATTGACTATGCCTTGTACGACATCCTCCCTGACGATCCCAAGAAGCGGCTGCCATTAGAAGGAAATCCCTAAATTCTACTATAATGCGATCACGCGAACACTGTATCGTCGATCGCATGACAGGATCTTTCTCCACTGTCTGTCACAAAAAGAGGCGCAGGGGGTACTCAAAGAAGCGCATGACAGTATGTGTGGAGCTCATCAACCTGGTCCAAAGCTTGGGGATCGACTCCAAAGATAGGGATATTATTGGCCTAGGATCCCTGACGCCATCACTTATGCCAAACGATGTCACGCCTGCCAAGTCCATGGCGATTTTATCCATCAAGCACCAGGGTACCTTCGCTCTATAACTTCTACCTGACCATTTGAGATGTGGGGGATGGACGTAGTCGGCCCTATATGCCCACCATCATCCAAAGGACACCAGTTCATCTTTGCCATAACCGATTACTTCTCTAAATGGGCCGAAGCTATCCCTTTGAGGGAGATAAAGACATCTGATGTGATCAAATTCTTTAAATATCACGTCATCTACCATTTTGGTGTGCCACGACGAATTGTCCACGACAACGGGCCCCAATTTGTCAGTCAGGCTTTTCAGAGGATCTGCAAACAAGTTCAGAATTCAGAGTGTGTCCTCAACGGCATACTACCCAGCTGCTAACGGCCTTGCGAAAGCTTTAACAAGACTATTGGCAAGCTTCTAAAGAAATTTGTTTCAAAAAGTCAATGTGATTGAGATGACAAATTAGGTGAATGCTTATGGGCCTATCGCACGACAGTACGAACCCCAACGAAGACTAAACCATTCTCCTTGGTATATGGGTGTGAGCCTGTACTCCCATTAGAAATTCAAATCCCATCTTTACGAGTCGCCTTGACAGCAGAGATGACAAATGAGGAGAAACATCAACTGCGACTTCAAGAACTGGAGGTTTTAGATGATAAACGTCTGCAAGCCCAACAACAAATCGAGCTCTATCAAGCTCGAATTATCAGATCCTTCAACAAGAAAGTTAAGGAGCGAACTTTCAAGAAAGGTGACGTTGTCTTTGCTGTCAGAAGACCTATGATAATGACACATAAAACAAAAGAAAAATTTCAACCCAAATGGGAAGGACCATTTGTAGTGGAGTCAGTTTACTCAAATGGAGCATATCGCCTCATAACCTCAGACGGTGATACGCTCATGATGCCAATCAACGACACATTCTTGAAGAAATACTATCCTTGATAGCACTCTTCCCCCGATCAAGTTAATACTGTACTTCTGATCAAAACTCCAGATGTAAGAAGAGTTTCTTTCCCTTACTAGATCGAGCACTGGTTGCATCACGATGCTTGATGTAAATATTAAGAAAGATATAGAATGCGAAACTTTGGTTTTAGCATTAGTTACTCTTCTGATTGACATCCGATGCCTCTGACGGCCAAGGATAGAGGAAAATGTTGGCTTTTAAGCCCAACGTAAGTCTTCGACAATTCATCATACTGAGGGGAATAACATGGCTAGCACAACTCGAACAGTAGTTGGTAAAGGCACACCAAATTCGTTGATAGCTGAGGATTTGCTAAAAATCCTAGTGGTCTTGATTCCACTCTCTCTAAAATCTCTTACCAATTCTCACCCACAGAATGGTAGGATCACAAAAAATATCTGTGTTCATCTCCTTAATGAAATGAACTGGATTCTGTCAAGTTAATATTAAACCTCTGACAACAAACTCTTTAAAAATACTCACTGTTATATTAATACTTCACCTCTAACGGCAAATTTTTCATGTCTCTAGAAAGTCAACAGTTGTCACGTTAATATTAAACCTCTGACAGTTCAGTTCACTTTCTACCAAAATCCCCTACCAATTCTCTTCTATAGAAGGGTAGGTCCTCAAATGCAATCATTGCTATGTTAACACTATACCTCTGACAATGAAAAACTTCAATACTCCCCAGATAGTACAAACTTTACTTGTCTCAACTCTATATGGAGTAGCAAGTCTTCAAATTTGTCAAGTTAACACTATACCTCTAACATTCTAAACTTCACTTGTCAATTCTCATCAATAGAATGACAAATTCTTAAAATTGCTCATACCGCAAATCGACTACTGTTAGGTTAACATCACACCTATAACAAATTACTGTTAAGTTTAACACTACACCTCTAACAATGATTGAGTTGCTGCCAAGTTCAATATTAAACCTCTGACAGTTATTTTCCTCAGGCTTCCATATCAAAGCTGAGATAAGCGATGTTAAGTTTAATATCACACCTCTAGTGTCCAGTTCATTGCTAAGTTCAACAATATACCTATGGCCATGACTTTCCCTCGGACTTCCTTGTCAAAGTCGAGATGACCAATGCCAAGTTCAAAATTACACCTCAGCATTACCCTCACTACCTGGTTTAACATTACACTTATGACAGTGACACTTTCAGTTTTTCTGAATGAAGCTGAAACACTCTTGAATCAAGTTAATATCACACCTCTGACTCACATCCTTGTCAAGTTAATATCACACTTCTGACAAGATTTATTCAACCCGTTAAGTTAATATCACACCTCTAACGGTAAAAGTTCTCCTAGATTCCCCTGCGAGTCTAGTCTCACTTGTTATTCTTGTCAACAGAATAACAAGTCTACTTAAAAAACGTTGTTAGGTTAACATTACACCTCTAACAGTGTTTTCATTAAATCCCCAATGAGTCTTAGTCAAGTTAATACTAACCTCTGATGAAAACTCATTTGTAATCCTCCGTGGGGGTACAAATTCCACTTGTCATTCTCATTTATAGATTGGCAGGTCTACAAGAACTATCCTACTCCTGTCAAGTTCAATCACACCTCTGACAGCATTCTTGAATTCCTGAAACAGGATTTTCCCCCTTTGACTCATTAAAATTATTATCACATTTTAGCGAGTCAAAGATCCTTACTTCTATTTATCTGATTTTCAAAAAAAAAAGAGAATTCAAGACATATAAGGAGACAAGAAAAAGTGTCACTTTTATTGATATTTAAATATATGAAAATGATACAAGACGCTCTCTTATACAATAAGATTGAGTGTTACAATAAAGGAGTACAAAGAAGTCCCTCTCTCTCAGTAAAAGGTTGCACTCACTCCTTGAGGCATTTCCACCACTCCAAATACAAGATGTTTGAAAGTGCGCCGAAGAAAGGCTGAGCAATGTTGAGACGATCGGATGCTGATTACATCATGATGCATGATGTAAACATTAAAGCAAAATTTTGATTGAGTTTTTACCTGCACACAAAATGTAGTATTTTAGTTTTAAGAATAGGATGTGCAAGTTCTCAATTCTAATCCGCTGTAGCAAGGCTATGCGGGTCGTGATCCTCAGGGAGGGACTGCGATGGAAGCGTTAAGCAAGTTTCTCTAAAGTTTTTATTTTATTAGTTAAATTAGAAAGGAAGTGGTATTTACAATGGGTCGGCAAATAAAGAATTGGGAGAAGTTGTGATTTAATCTACAAAAAGAAAAGAAAAGAAAAAGAAAACTTACCTCTTCAGTCTGCTTACCGTTTGAACCGTTGCGATGATTTACCTTTTCTTGGAAGGCGTACAAGCATGGCATATAGGATCGTCCGCCTTCTTAACTATGGAATAAAAAGCAACTATGAAGACCTGTTCATCGCCATAGGCCATCAAGGTTCCTTCTTCGGCTAGGTATTCTCGGAGCAGTTGGATCTCATGGTGGGCAAGACATTAGAGAAAGAAACAATGTCATAAAAAATAGAAGAACGATGATAGAACAAAGATAGAGACACAATAAAACAAGAATAGAATAAAAAGAACAAAAACAAGCTTTGATTTGACTATTAAACAATGGTGGAAAATTACAACTTACACCGGCTGCCACCATCAGTACAAGTGGATCCCTTCCTCCATGAATACATCATCTCCTCTCAGCTTTCACAAAAAGAAAATAAAATTTACAATGGAAGAAATAAAATCTAAACTACAAGAAAACCTAAAAACCCTAACTTTTGGCCCTTTGCTGGACGCTGGACCACTCTGTACGTTGCACTGCAGGGGGTATTTATAGGTGCAGAAGGCCGAAGAGTCCGGATGAAGTAGCCCACGAAAGTTGGTCCATGATGTCATCAACTTTGCCGCAGAAACTGGGATTTTGCCGTGGAATTGCGGCATTTCTAGGGAATCTGGCCACGCGCTTTGGCGCGTGGCTTCTTCTGGTCCGTCCATCTGGGCGCTTGCTTCTGGAAGTGTGATCCTGGCTCTTTATTCTGGATTTTCGAGATAACTTAGAAATCAAGTTACCTTGATCTCAAATATCCCAAATCTTTTATCCACGAATTTCCTTCTTATCTTTGGCTTTTATGCTCATCCTGCAAGAGTTTAGGGTTGGGTAGAATTCTATCCTTCCCTCATCTTTAATAATTGCAACTTTAGCCCTTGCATAATTGCACTTTGACAATCTGCTATTTGCACTTTGACTCTTGGGCTTCAAATATGGGCTTTTGGGCTTCATTAAGCTTTATTTATTATTAAAATAATAATTCGAGGCCTGCACATAATAAATTATAAATTATTAATAATTGTGCAGAATTAAATGAATAAATATGAAAATGTGATGGTAAATGTTATGATAAAAATGCACTTTTGACTACCAATCACACCCCCACACTTATCTTTTTGCTCGTTCTCGAGTAAAAACAAGAAAAAGAAAAAGAAATGAAAAGTTAATCTAACCTAACTCACTTTCGTAGGAATCACGATTGCACTTAGCACGTGCAACAAGCCGTTAAACCTCTAGGTTACCCTAGAGGATGAGTGTTGTCTCGTGAGGGTTTTCAGCGGATTGCACCTACAAAATCCATAAAAAGAAAAATATTTGAATTATTATTGAAGAGACTAAGTAGTCTATAAGTTTTAGGATCCTTATTTTTATTCATTCTTCAAACTTAGTCTTTATAAAATTAATTGTTTTTCATTTTAGGTAAGAATTAAAATTGAATTTCTAATATAGTCTTTTTCGTTACCAAAAATCATATGCATCCTTATGTTTTTACTAGGAATTCCTTAACTTGGACTCTCATGCCTCTTTATTATATATATATATATATATATATATATATATATATATATATATATATATATATATAATATATATATATATATATATATATTATATATATATATAATATATATATATATATATATATATATATATATATATATATATATATATATGAGAAAAATGTATATCAGCCCGCGGGCTGAGAGTACTCTCTCAGCCTGCGGTGACGTGGCTCGATTTGTCACCTCACTGACTTGCGGCCCGCTTTTAGGGAGAAGTTAAATTACCAAATACCCCTTATGATAACTTTTCCTTATTGTTTATTATTATTTTTCCCCCCTTTATTTTGCCGCTCTTTATAGGATATAAATTACTTTTCGCCTTATTTCTTTACCTCTTTTTTGAAAGATGTAGTTTCTCCTTTTCAGCCTAGGATAAATTTTTTTTTGAAAATATAAAATCTTTTCAGATCAATGTTTTCAGCCGGCGATAAAATTCTACTTTATAGTTTAATTTTTTTTGTATATGATGTAGTCAGAGTCTTTGGTCGCATTGTACATTTAAACTGCGACCTTAGTCAAAGTCTTTGGTCGCAGTGTACATGGTGAAATGCGACCAAGGTCGCAGTGTTGTTATTGATAAAGATGGCCAGCAACTGCAATCTAGGGTTGCATTACATGGACTGCGACTTTGGTCGCAGTACGTTAAGTAATTATTTTTTTTGAATATAATGTAGTCAGAGTCTTTGGTCGCATTGTACATTTAAACTGCGACCTTAGCCAAAGTCTTTTGTCGCAGTGTACATGGTTAATTGCGACCAAGGTCGCAGTGTTGTTATTGATAAAGATGGCCAGCAACTGCAATCTAGGGTTGCATTACGTGGACTGTGACTTTGGTCGCAGTACGTTAAGTAAGTGTTGTTTTATTAAGTGTTGTTTTTTGGATTAAGTCATTTTTGAATCTAAATGAAAAATGAAAAGTTGTCTGTTATCTGATGCGACTTGGAGTCAGTCCGTGAGACGCGACCTGTCATAAAGATTTTATGAGATCTTTTAACGTCAAGTCTATGTTGACGAACCCCGCACCATTCGTCATTTCCCGAAGCGGTTGTCTACGCGTCGGTTCTTCATTGGGTTTAGGCGTTAATGTCTTTTAATGCCAAACCGGCGCTGGCGGTTGGAGACCATTAATGCCGACGATTCTGATAATGAACTATTAATTATGGTTATTATGGGCTGCCTATAAATAGGGCTCACGCTCTCCCTTTAACAGTCCATAATTAGACTGTTTTCTTTCGAGAGCAATTGCTCTGAGAATTTTCGTCTTCTTCAGAGTCTCTAACAGGGGCTGCCTCCATGGATGAAGATGACCCTATTGACGAACTTGATCGATGTTCGTCCACAAGGAAGAAGTCATAGACCTCATCGTCCACAAGGGAAGAAGTCATGGTCCTCGTCGTTCACAAGGGAAGAAGTCATGATCCCTGACGAGGACTTAATCCTCACCGAGATCTGCTCTGACTTGATGCACCAGTCAAGCTTGCTGGTAACGGATGGTCAGAGTGGGTATGGCGGCGGGGGATGTGGTGGATATAGTGGTGGGTAGCATACCTTGTGAGGTCTCAGTCTCCTCTCTTACCCCAGAAGTCACATCGAGGAAACTCCATGCTCACTGGATAACCTTCTGGTGAAGAGATGTTCATAAATGAAAGATTCTGCTGCCACCAGACCTCCAGGAGAAGATTGCTCTTAGTAGTCAACAAGGGCTCTTCTTGGCTCTTTGATGTTTTGTCTTCTTGGATACTTTAATGTTTAGTCTTCTTTGTAACACTCAATCTTATTGATTCTGCTGCCACCAGACCTCAAGAAGAAGATTGCTCTTAGTCAACAAGGGATTTTTTGATGTTTAGTCTTCTGGCTACTTTGATTTTTAGTCTTCTTTGTAACACTCAATCTTATTGATTCTGCTGCCACCAGACCTCAAGAAGAAGATTGCTCTTAGTCCACAAGGGATTTTTTGATGTTTTAGTCTTCTTTTGTACTGCTGTATTTGTAACACTCAATCTTATTGTATAAGAGATCGTTTTGTATCATTTGCACATGCCTGGAGATAAATGCCTGGACATAAATAAAAAGCATATTTGTTTTTTTTAATAAACTACGAACTTTTTCGCAGCCATGCATTGCAAACAAAACAACTATGATCATAGATGACACTGCGACCAAGGTCGCATAAGATACATTGCAAACAGTAACTACTGTGACCAGGGTCGACACTGCGACCAAAGACTGCGACTAAGCAACTGTTGCGGTGACGTGTCACATCGTCGCAGTGTTGTTGTTGATTAAGACTAAAAACCAGCAATAGCGACCAAGATTGGAGATTATTTTTTAAGACTGCGGCCATCAACTGCGACCAAAGTCGCAGTGTTGTTGTTGATTATTTATAAAGACCACCAACTGCGACGAGGTCGCAGTGATGTTGTTGATAAGAGTAAAGACCAGCAACTGCGACCAAGGTCGCTGTGTATTTTATTAAGACTAAACAGCAACAACTGCGATCAAGGTCGCAGTTTATTTTATTAAGATTACGGTCAGAAACTGCGACCAAGGTAGCAGTGTTGTTGTTGAGTAAGACTAAAGTCCAGCAACTGCGACCAAGGTCGCAGTGTATTTATTAAGTCTGCGTCCAGCAACTGCAACCAATGTCGCAACCTTTCATTTTAAAAATTTATAAGGGTGAAGTAATATAATTATTAACTGCGACCAAGGTCGCAGTGTTGTTAAGGATAAAGATGGTCGCAGTGTACATGGTTAAATGCGACCAAGGTCGCAGTGTTGTTGTTGATAAAGATGGCCAGCAACTGCAATCTTAGGTTGCTTTACATGAACTGCGACCTGGTCGCAGTACGTTAAGTAAGTGTTTTCCTTTAGATTAACATGCATAGCGACCAAGGTCGCCGTGTTCTTGTTTTATTAGTGTTGTTTTGGATTAAGTCATTTTTTTGAATCTAAATGAAAAATGAAAAGTTGTCTGTTGTCTGATGCGACTTGGACTCACTCCGTGAGACGCGACCTGTCATAAAGATTTTATGAGATCTTTTTAACGTCAAGTCTACGTTGATGAACCCGCACCATTCGCTGTTTCCCGAAGCTGTTATTATGGGCTGCCCATAAATAGGGCTCACCCTCTCCCTTTAACAGCCATAATTAGACTGTGTTCATTTGAGAGCAATTGCTCTGAGAATTTCCGCCTTCTTCAGAGTCTCTAACAGGGGCCTGCCTCCATGGATGAAGATGACCCTATGCACGAAGAAAACCCAGAGCTTGATTGTCCTTTTTCAGGTTCGCTGGGCCTTTGGGAGAATATTTTGGCCGGTGAACTTGATCGATATTCATCCACAAGGGAAGAAGTCATGGTCCTCGACGTCCACAGTTTTTTAATACACAGGGACGTCAATAACACCACTGCTCTTATTCAACAAGGGCTCTTTTGATGTTTAGTCTTCTTGGTTCTTTTGATGTTTAGTCTTCTTTGTACTGCTATATTGTAACACTCAATCTTATTGTATAAGAGAGCGTTTTGTATCATTTTCACATGCCTGGAGATAAATGCCTGGACATAAATAAAAAGACCTCAATAACAACACTGCTCTTAGTCAACAATGGCTCTTTTTGATGTTTAGTTTTCTTTCTACTGCTATATTGTAACACTCAATCTTATTGTATAAGAGATCGTTTTTTTATCATTTTCACATGCCTGGAGATAAATGCGTGAAAATAAATAAAAAGCATATTTGTTTTTAATAAACTACGACCTTTGGTCGCAGTTATGCATTGCAAACAAACAACTTGGACCAGAGACCACACTGCGACCAAGGTCGCATAAGACTACAGTGCAAACAGAAACAACTGCGACCAGGGTCGACATTGCGACCAAAAAACTGTGACCAAGGTTGCAGATTATTTTTTAAGACTGCGTTCATCAACTGCGACCAAAGTCGCAGTGTTGTTGATTATTTATAAATACCACCAACTGCGACCAAGGTCGCAGTGATGTTGTTGATTAAGAGTAAGATCAGCAACTGCAACCAAGTTCGCTGTGTATTTTATTAAGACTAAACACCAACAACTGCGATCAAGGTCGCAGTTATATTATAAAGACTACGGTCAGAAACTGCGACCAAGGTAGCAGTGTTGTTGTTGATTAAGATTAAAGACCAGCAACTGCGACCTGGTCGCATTGTATTTATTAAGTCTGCGTCCATGGTCGCAGTATTTCAACCATACATAGTAGTAAAAAAATATAATTCACACAAATAACTTTAGAAAACAGATTTATATATATTAAAAAGAAAAACAAAATAAATTTTTTAACTTCTAATCGTCGTCATCACCATAGTAATCAGATTCGTCGTCAAGAGTCATGCTTTCGTCTTCTGTATCGCTTTCGTCTTCTGTCTCTTCCTCCTCTTCAGGTACAGTCTCATCGTCGCTTTCTTCCTCTTCATGTTTGTGTTTGGTTCATCAATGAACTCCCAGAAAGGGTCGTCTGTATCAAGCTCAGATTCTGACCCATAGCGAGACATTGTTTCAGAACTAAACATAAAATCATCATTTGATGATTGGCTTCTTTCTGGTGAAGACGGTGGTGATGGTGAAGACATTTTTTGAATGTATTTTCGGAACAGTTAGAGTAACGAGTTTGAGCAAAAATAACTTAGTATGTTTTTAATCCTTTGCTCATGACCCTTTATATGTATTTAATCCCGAAATTCCAAAAGGTTTAAGCTGTCGGACCACGTGAATATCTCTCAAATATATTTTCTATCTTTTCCCAAAAATTGTATACTTCCTAGGTGACTGTTCAGTTATCCAAAACAGTTTAAAAGTTAATACACTATAACTTTAAATTACTTTGAACTCCAAAACAGTACAGTTTTAAAGTCGCATTGGGAACTGATAAATGATTAACTGCGACCATAAATTGCATCCGTAGTAGGATTGCGACTATGGTCGCAGTGTTTAAGAGCAGCAGTCGCAGTTTGGATATGTAATTAAAAGAGCTTATAAGTTAATATAGTGAGAAAGAGACCTTACAAAAAAAATAGAATTAAAAGCTTTCAAAAGAAGACAAAATATAATTGAATATCAGAAGATCAGGAAATCCTAATCCTCGTCATTATCACATCATAAGCAGATTCATCGTCTTCATTCTTCTGCTCTTCCTCTTCATCACTTATTTCCTCATCATCTTGCTGTTTTTGAGGTTTTTTTGTTTCACCGATGAACTCCCAGAATGGATCGTCTCTATCAAGCTCTTCGTCTGACCCGTTGCTAGGAAGCGAGCCTACAGCATCAGAGGACATGCTTTCATCAAGCATGTCTCCGTCAAGTGGCAGAGGAATAATGTCTTCTTCACTAACCCACATGAAAAATTCATTATCATCATGAATAGGAGGATCAGTTAATACATTATTTGATGTAGTGAGATAGTCAAAAGGAGTGAAGTCCAGACTGGTATCAGATTCACTAGAATATCCTAAGACAAAGGACCGGTGGGGATTGATTGAAGTTGAATTCTGAGTGTTCAGAGGAAGAAGATGGGGAAGACATGATTCAAGAATGAATTTTTTTGAAGTTTTTGAAATCAAATTGAAAAGGAAGAGCAAAATTATAGTTTTTAGGTATGAGGTAATATATTAGTTACAAGCATTATATAAAGGTCAATATTGTGGAAGAACATGAATAGTAATAATAATTGTTACAGGTGAGGGTTGAGTATGGTAGGAAGTGGTAAAAAAAATTAAATATTTAATTGAAGATTTATTGCTGGAGAATCCGAAGTACAAATTAACTTTTTATAGAATTGTTTGGCTATATCTTTAGATTACGTATGGTGCACATCTTTCCTTTCTCGAGATTAACATTAGTGCCTCTCTTTTTTCTAGACTGGTGTTGTATCACGGTAGAGATATAATATTAATTACTTCTTTTACATAAGGCATGAGAAAGAAGATTGTGAATTTGGTCGCAGTACCGAAGGAGGTCGCATTGCTATGCGATAGCATTTTTTGTCTTGTATTCTTTATTCTGTATTAAGTCTGCGACCATGGAATGTTTTTTTACTTTTGAATGCTAGAAGTCGCAGTCGTCATTTAAAAGGGGTATTTTTGTCATTTGATTCACGATTGTTTAGGTGGGATTTTTTGATTTTTTTTGGCGCCCACACTCTGCGACCGATGTGTGGCCTATATTCAGCCACGTCCCGCAGGCTGAGAAACTCTCTCAGCCCGCAGGCTGAGGTACAGTAAGCCCTATATATATATATATATATATATATTTGATATGTATAACTCATCTAATTTTCTTTCGTGTAAGTATCAAGGCTTCTTGAGGCCCTCATACCTAACTAATTGATTATTAGATGTGTTAGTACATATATAATATTTCTTAGTTTAGGCTTTCTAATCCACCATGTAGCGAATTAAAGTCGATGACTCCCAAACCGGTCGGCTTTTAGGGCACCAGGTGAGAAAACACCCGCGGACTCAATTCGAGTGAACTAGGCCACAAAACTAAGGTTTATTATTTTTTTATATATTTTTTTTTACACTCACCTTTAGGCATGAATACTTATGCTTTTTAAGGCACATGTATCCAGCTTAATTGGTGATTTTTTTTAATAATAATTTTTTTTATGAGGCATAAGGGTCTTTGTCTTAGAATCCTAGATATGCATTAGGTATGCACATTTCATTAAGGTAAAAATTAAGACTAATTAATTATTCAATTTCTCCTCCTATACCTAAAATTTAAACAATTTATTTATTTGACCAAGTTTTTAGAAATCCTAATCATGATTTTCCTAATTCTTAAAACTAACTTAGATTTCTTTCAAAAAATAAGTCAAAATATTTCCTTTTTATAACATTATTTTTTTTAAAATTTTTTTTTTTAGCAAATTTTGTTAGTTTCTACCTATGTTAGTATGTTAGTAAAGCCCACCCCCACACTTATCTCATGCATTGTCCTCAATGTATGAATGAATGCATATATGCATGAAACAGAACAAGGGAAGGCGGAAGTTACCTTAAGGTGGTGGTTCCGGTGGTGGTCTAATTGGTCCACGAAATGCGGCCCAATCAAGATAACATATAATTTGGTGGAACCCACCAGAAACTTTCCTTACATAACCCACTAAAATATATGTATAATCATTTTTTAGAATTCCACCCCATCAATTTCCAAATTTCATAATAAATTTCAGAGTTAATTGTCTCAACCTTCTTGTCCAAAATGGAGTATGAAAAGATGGAATTATTGACTTGGACATTATAGGTACGGGAACGAATACCGACTCAAGGAAGATGCTCAAATCAAGTAAGGGCTCAGGAGTCAGGCTAGGTTCAAGAATTGAGTCCAAGTCAAGAAATTGAAACTCAAGTCCACAATCTTCTTCCCACAATGGAATGTGACCTAATATGGGTGATATCTCTTTACTTCCAATATTAAGGAATTCTAGCTCATCGCCATACAATTCTTCAAAACCAAGGTCAACATCTTCCGTCAGAATTGTACAATCAGTTTCAGAAGTAAAGAGATTGTGAGAATCTAGGTCACATATCTCATTGGGTTCAATGTAATAAAAAGAACTTGCCAATTTATCCATAGGATTTTCAAAATTGCACATTGGTCAAGTTCAATATGATCATCTAAAATGGGTGATTCAATTTCATGATGAATTGGAATAGGGTCCAATGTTGACTCGGGAAAAGTGAAATCAGGTGAAGACACTGGAGTCATTATTGGATCAGGAAATAAAATTGAATCATCGAGTGGAAGATCATGATCATATTCATGCTCAAGTTCTATTTCAGGGAAGGAGAAACTTGCCATATTATCAAGAATTGGAGTTTCGGCAAGTTCAAATGATGGCTCTGAAATAGAATCTTGTTGTCCAAAGCAACTTGGTTCGTCGGCTCTAAGAGAGTGGTCAGCAAAAGCAGAAATGGCCGAACGGTGAGAACGTAATGATTGAACCATCAGATCTATGTCACGATCACGGGCTAATCTAGCCTGAGTCATGGCTGCAAGCATCCTTTCATAGTCGATAGGTGCATCATGCTGTGATTGGACTTGAAAAGATGAAGTGTAATCGTGATGAAGTTGTGAGTCGGTGGACTCACGCATTATCATGTCTGCGATAGATGGTAATTGTTGCTTGGACTCATGCATACTTATCATTTCCCCGATAGATGGTAATCTATTCTGAATGGGGGGATCCAAGTATGAATCATTGAAAGAATGTGGACTAGATGGATATGAAGGACAATTTGGTTGAGAATTAGACTCGGGGGACTCGAAACCCCATGAACTCTGTGAAGAGTTGAAAGTATGAAAATTATGGTCATAAGATGGGGGGTATGGGTTATATTCATTCGGATAAGACCATTCCGGCACACTAGGTTGGTCAAAGTTGTGATATGCCGGGTTGGTAATATCCGAATAATAGTTAGGTGTGTAATATGGATTAAAATTAGAATTATTATTATATGCCATATCACACCAACACAAAAAAAAAAGAAAACAAACAAATAAACAAGCAAAAAAGAAAAATTCTAACCTAAGTTAGGGTAGACCTATGACCTAGACGACTCCTAACTGGTTAGACTGTCCATAGGAGGTAGGGTGCAGACTTTGACCACAAGTTAATCAGCCAGGTCAGGGCAAGAGTGGTGGGAGGTTTTCCGTCAAAGACGTTCCTTAATTAAATAACCACCAATCTTCGGGCTTTCGGCCCTCAATCCCCTTCCTAGACACTGATTTGGCAAGAGTCAACTTCCAACACTGTTCCCCCTTAGGATAATCTCCTATTGAGTCCGAGATGTCCCTAGGGCCAACGTCTACTAATTTTTAAGTTAGGCTTGGGTTAGTGAGTGCTTGGGATATGATTTTTGGGCTAAGGAAGGGTGATGAAATCCCCACCTTATCTTGTTAATGGGTTATGCCTTAAGATGAATTAGTGCAAGTGTAAAAGATAAATAGATAAGAATCACTCAAAGCAGAAAATCAATCAAGAGATGAGTCCTATTCTACATGCAATGCGTACGTACCTTGCTTCTCCAGCACTCTTCAACAGTAAAAATAAATATATTGAAAAGACACGTGCCTAATATGCAAACGTCTAATCAATTTTTATTTTTAACAACAAATAATTTACTGTTGAATTATTAGCAATTTACAGGTATATCACAGAACAAAACAGAATAGAGCAGTAAACAGAATTTACAATTTGCAGCAACCTGCAAAAAGATCAATCAGTAGTTCTCTACTGTTGCCGCGTTTCCGCGGCTCTGGCCGCGGATCCGCGGCAATACAGTAGGTTCTGTTGCTCTGCCTTCGAGGGCAGAGGCACAGAATAGCTGTATGTCCACTGCTGCTGCTATGTTTCTGTTTCCTGTTCTCCAAACCTGCAAACAGAAAAGATTAAAAGAATAGTTAATATTTTTTTTTTAGAGATAAAAACTTACTGTCCCTCCCCGGCAACGGCGCCAAAATTTTGATTGAGTTTTTACCTGCACACAAAATGTAGTATTTTAGTTTTAAGAATAGGATGTGCAAGTTCTCAATTCTAATCCGCTGTAGCAAGGCTATGCGGGTCGTGATCCTCAGGGAGGGACTGCGATGGAAGCGTTAAGCAAGTTTCTCTAAAGTTTTATTTTTATTAGTTAAATTAGAAAGGAAGTGGTATTTACAATGGGTCGACAAATAAAGAATTGGGAGAAGTTGTGATTTAATCTACAAAAAGAAAAGAAAAGAAAAAGAAAACTTACCTCTTCAGTCTGCTTACCTTTTGCACCGTTGCGATGATTTACCTTTCTTGGAAGGCGTACAAGCATGGCATATAGGATCGTCCGCCTTCTTAACTATGGAATAAAAAGCAACTATGAAGACATGTTCATCGCCATAGGCCATCAAGGTTCCTTCTTCGACTAGGTATTCTCGGAGCAGTTGGATCTCATGGTGGGCAAGACATTAGAGAAAGAAACAATGTCATAAAAAATAGAAGAACGATGATAGAACAAAGATAGAGACACAATAAAACAAGAATAGAATAAAAAGAACAAAAACAAGCTTTGATTTGACTATTAAACAATGGTGGAAAATTACAACTTACACCGGCTGTCACCATCAGTACAAGTGGATCCCTTCCTCCATGAATACATCATCTCCTCTCAGCTTTCACAAAAGAAAATAAAAATTTACAATGAAAGAAATAAAATCTAAACTACAAGAAAACCTAAAAACCCTAACTTTTGGCCCTTTGCTGGACGCTGGGACCACTCTGTACGTTGCACTGCAGGGGGTATTTATAGGTGCAGAAGGCCGAAGAGTCCCGGATGAAGTAGCCCACGAAAGTTGGTCCATGATGTCATCAACTTTGCCGCAGAAACTGGGATTTTGCCGTGGAATTGTGGCATTTCTAGGGAATCTGGCCACGCGCTTTGGCGCGTGGCTTCTTCTGGTCCGTCCATCTGGGCGCTTGCTTCTGGAAGTGTGATCCTGGCTCTTTATTCTAGATTTTTGAGATAACTTAGAAATCAAGTTACCTTGATCTCAAATATCCCAAATCTTTTATCCACGAATTTCCTTCTTATCTTTGGTTTTTATGCTCATCCTGCAAGAGTTTAGGGTTGGGTAGAATTCTATCCTTCCCTCATCTTTAATAATTGCAACTTTAGCCCTTGCATAATTGCACTTTGACAATCTGCTATTTGCACTTTGACTCTTGGGCTTCAAATATGGGCTTTTGGGCTTCATTAAGCTTTATTTATTATTAAAATAATAATTCGAGGCCTGCACACAATAAATTATAAATTATTAATAATTGTGCAGAATTAAATGAATAAATATGAAAATGTGATGGTAAATGTTATGATAAAAATGCACTTTTGACTACCAATCAGAGCCCATCACTGACCGAGAACAATGGTGTTTCTTGAGGTCGAAATGCAGCAGAACCTTCTGATTCCATCCGACCAACTAGGGTGGGCCATGATCTTCGTTGATGAACATCTCTACCGCCAGAAAGTCATCTAATGAGCATGGGTTTTTCATCGATGTCACTTCTGGGGGTAAGATTGGTGAAGGGGGATCCGAGGCCTTACAGGTGACGTCCTCTTTCCCGAGGCCTGCAAGAGGACCATACCCACCACTATATCCACCACCATATCCACAGTGACCATGACAAACCCAAGGCAGTGCCGGTGTGTTATGTCCAATAAGGTCTTGACGGATGTCATCAGTCGCGCAAATTCTCCTCGCCCATGAGCAGGAGCCTTGATTTCTCCAGTGCTCGGACAAGTTCGCTGGTCAAAATATTCTCCCAAGGGCCCAGCGAAGATACAAAAGGCTGACTGAGACTGCCAGAATCTACAAGAAACAAAAATCAGAAGATTAAAATTCTGTTAAGACAGAAACAGAAAAGCTGAAAGGCGAATGCGATTGTAGTTGTAAACTTCAGACGCGGAGATGACCGATGCAGAAGGCCTAAAATTCTGTTAAGTCAGAAACAGAAAAGTTTAGGGGCAGACGCGGTTGAAGTTGTGGACTTCAGACGCGCACAGATCTGAACGCGGTCTGGTTTTAGACCCGCGTCCAAAATACGAAACGCAAGGTAGACCAGACGCAAAAGTCGCCACATCTACGTTTGAGAAATAGGAGTTGCCACATCCAAGTCCAAGGGCCTCGAAAGAATTAAGATTCTTTAAATCAAGAACCTCAAACGCGAGTTTTGTGTACAAATCTCGCGTCTTAAGATCCAAATACAGTTCATCACACTCGCATTCAAAGGATTTTGAGTTAAAATCCAAGGTCAATCGACTCGTGCTTCATCAAGAAGTCTAAAAGACGCGACTTCCGAATAACGGGCGCATCAGTCAGACTTCAAGAGAAGATCAAGAAATCAAATCTCTTTGAGGGGCAAGAAAACAGAAACTCAGCGGGACTGAGTATTTCATGGCGACAAGCGGTTCCTACTCGCAGAAGAACCCTCTAGAGGTTAAACTTTATACATCAAGGTGCAACCGTAAAAGGTACTTAAAGTGATGCTTTTTTATCTTGAAATCACTTGACAGAGATAATCTTGAGAGAAGATTAAAGGAAAGTATGAAAACTTTGAGTTCAGAAAGCATTGAAGCTTTGAATTCTTGTTGTTCATTGGAACACATAAGGGAAGATAGACAAATCAAGACGAAGACCTTCAGAGTACATGCTCGCAAGGAAAATAGTCTAGATAATCGGCTGTTAGGGGGTGAGGCCTATTTATAGGCAAGCCATAAGGCCTGTAATTAATGGTGTAAAAATCAGAGCCCTCAGCCTTAATCCTGCATGAACGTCAAAGCCAATAAGGAGCTGATGCGTGGATTGCCGCTTCAGGAAAAATCAGAGGACACAAGTCCCCAATCGTCAATGCCGACTTGGCATTTAAAGATCTAACAAAATCTTTAAGACGGGCTGCATGTGACGCTTAGGAGGCTGTGTTAAGTGCAGACTCAAAGGTCGCGTCCTGAAACCCGCGTCCTTTCATGAACCCGAAGACTGCGTTCCTTTCATTCATACTGAAGGGCCACAATCGCGTCTTCTGAAGTGGTTTAAAGTCATATCTCCTCAACAAGCTGGGTCCACTGAATTGGGTCTTGAGTTCACACCAATTCATAAGACTTAAAAGATGCGTCCTGAAGTCCGCGCCCTCATCAACAGCTGAGGCTCGCGTGCCATTCTTGAGGGGCCCAAATCGCGCCTCTACTGCAAGATGAAAGCCACATCTCCATGTAAATTCAACACAGCCTGAGTTTGCGCCCTATCAAGGGACCAGAGCCGCGTCTCTATTGAGCCAATGCCGCGTCGCGTCAACTAGCTGAGATCCGTGCGTCAGTCTTGAGGAGCCCAAGACCGCATCTCCACTACATCCTGAATTCTGCATCCTGACAGAATCAAGGGCTACGTCCATAGATCCGCGTCCTTCTATAAGTATGAAGGCCGCGTTCCTTTACTGAAGAACACAATTCGCGTTTTTAGAATAACGCCTTTTTGTCTTTGAGCCAGAGCTGCGTCCTTATCAAAAAGAAAATTTCATGTGTCTTCCTTGGTGAGCCTGAACGGCGTCTCGTTAGCGAGTCAGAGTCGCGTCTCCAAAAATTGCGTCTCCACTACAAATGAGAGCCGTGTCTCACTCAAGAACTCAATTCAGCCTGAGTTTATTATTCTTGGTCGACTAAAGACTGCATTTTCACAAACAGTCAAGGATTACGGTTATGAAAACTGAGTTCATCTACAGTCAGCAAAGAATTTGAAAGGATAAAGATGAAACAAAACTTTGAAGACTTTTATTATTTGATTCAAAAATGATAAAAGTAATACAACACTCTTATTTGACAAATGGAGTGTTAAAAAAAAGGGGTGAACAATACAAAAAGGAGAAGAAGGTTAATAATCCTGCTTCGCCAAAGAACGGATTTATTCCGAAGGCGATGCATCTCGTGCTGACGTGCCCTTTCAACCTCCACCAGAGCTTGGACCTGCAACTCCTCAGACAAAAATCTCTTCGTAGCCAGTTGCGCCTGAAGAGACTCCAATCTGGCGGAATGAGCAGAGAGGTTTTCTTCAACCTGTATCCTGACAGTTTCCAGCTCCTCCAGCCTTTTTCTAGCAGCAACAAGTTTCTGCTCATTGTCTCGATCAAGGCTTGCGCCTTCATAGTGTAGTGGCAATAACCTGCTCTGCACTCTGTGTGACGATTTCAGATTCCTTGGAATCGCCAATCAGTCTTTGGTGGTCATCTTGGAAATGCTGGGGATGGCAGGCCTCTTCAGCTAGTTGTTCCTCCATCTCCTTTCGCTCATGTTCTTGAGCGACAAGAAGCTTACTTAGTGTCAACCGAGCCTCATCCACTGAGCCAGCATACTCTAGAGTCTTGAGCTCCTCAGGTGGTTCCCTAGCTGCTCAACCAGCACCAGGCACACCTTAGCCTGCGAAGGACTCCCAGTATGACCAATGTTCTAGATCTGATTTTCGAGAAGTACCCGGGCAAACTCAAAAGAACTACCCCAGAAAGGATTAGGTCAACACATGACCTCATGGAAACAAAAAATTGTTGCACCATTTGACGGGCTAGCTCTGCCATGATGTCGTTAGCTAGAGATAACCCTGCTGATGTACTCTCAGACCCCTTTTCTATGACAGGATGAAAGACGGGAACCAGTTTAACTTGCGCAAGAGTAAGGCCGACAATAGGTTCATCAGATACTGAGTTAGTCACCGATAGCTCCGGGACAGTTATTGTTGTAGCAACTTTCACGCAACAGAAATAACAGCAAACTCTACGGCACTGGGCTCCCCGGCCGAAGTTTGAATGTGCTATCTTTTGCAGCAAAGCTTGCCGCAGGACCCTCTACTTAAGCTACCCTAGTGCTCTCTGCAAACCACAATATTAAAATGTCAGTGGTAACGATAAAAAGGAGAATATCTAATACGTCAGTATTCTCTTACCAAGTTGAGGATCTAAAGATGGCAAATTCCTGGATAGGTCACGTGGAGTTGAGGCTTCCCCGACCTCGACGTCCCCAACCTCGATGATTGCACTCTCTTGAGGCATTCGGTAATAGGAGCCTCAAGACCCTCCTGCTGGGCCCGCTCTTGGATCATCTCCTCAATATGAGAAGAAGTTGTGGCTTCACTATCGGCAGCCAGCCCTGTAGAAGAAAGTCAAAAGGAATGTTAGAACTCTTTCCTAACTTGATGAGGAACCGGTTCAAGAAGACAAAGAAAATACCTTCAGTAGCAGTAATCATTGCTATCGGCGAACCGTCACAGGGTCATATCCCTGTATCTCTTTCTCCGAGATATGCGAGAATTTGCTCGTATCAGGAAGAGCAGGTTCATCGCCAAAATTGACTTCTTCGCCAGAATAATAACCATGTTCTTCAGACGATGAAGACGACAGTTCAACACAAGAGGTCTCAGTATTCGAGACCTTACCACTGAGTATCCCGATGTAGGGCTGGGATTGACAACCGCGAGGTGGGCATCAATACACGGGGAGACCCAGGCTGCTGCACCTCCTGTAGGCTGTCTAAAAATCACCAAGACAAGCCACCAAAACGCAGAGATCCAAGATCATGACGCAAGGCTAAATATGACAATCAAGACGCGAAAGTCCAAACCCGCGTCTCAGCATTAAGGCACGTGGGCCCGACACCCGCATCTCAGCCTCAAGACGCGAGGGTCCGAACCCGCGTCTCAGAACCAAGGCGCGTAGGCTCAAAACCCGCGTCTCAACCTCAAGACGCGAGGGTCCAAACCCGCGTCTCAACCTCAAGACGCGAGGGTCCAAACCCGCGTCTCAACCTCAAGGCGCTAGGGTCCAGACCCGCGTCTCGGTTACAACCACCCCGATTATGGCGCCATTCACCGCCCATGTAGCGGGGAAGTGGCTCTCATCGTGGAGTATTTTTAGGGGACACGTTCACCCCCTACAGCCTATATAAATAGCCCAGTTGCTATGGAGGGGGGAGAGCATCAGAAGAAATCGGAGAGCATCAGAAAAATCGGAGAGCATAAGAAGAAATCGAAGGGCATCAATAGACATAAAGAGACCGAGAGATAGCAACAGGCGCAACACATACACAGAGAGAGAGAGAGAGAGAGAGAGAGCTCGACTCTTCAAGCTAACTTGCTGCGTACAAGTTGCTCTTCGCCTACCTTCTCTTTTAGAGTTTTGGTAGACGGGGCTGAGTTACTCCTTCTACCTGCCAAGGAGAAGATCCCTTGACGGTCCAGACGGTCATCTGGTCAACGGAGAACAAGATTCACTCTCCACCGCTACACGAAGAACCCAGCACTAAACAAAGGGGGGATTCAAGCTTCAACATCCTCCCTCCCTTGTAACCGGAAGATTAGTCTGTTGTAATTTTTCATCTGATTCAAGGAAATTTTACACCTCCTTCTTTTTCCGTGTCCAACAAGAGATGGCGACTCCGCTGGGGAATACGTTTGTCACTGACGAACAAGCCGTGGCGCAGGATGATCTCCTCCGTAGGGGGAAAATGGTCGAGACACTTGTTGTGAGTTCGACCAGGCGAAATTCGAAGAGTTTCTCTCTTCTGGCTCCAAGAATCCAAAGACCCGCATCTGTTGCAGGGTCTCGGCGGGGAATAACTCCGAAGCTCGATCTGAGGCTCTCTTGGGCGCCACTGCTACGGTCCCTTGTGCACAGAAGACCCACGTCAACGCCTCTCAGAAGGCCAGCGTGGTCTCACGCGCGACTGCTGCTGCGACCAACTGCGTCGCACAAAAGACCCGCGTCAGTGTCCCTCAGAGGACCCGCGTGGTTAAAACCCCTGATGTTCAGCATCAGGATGTTGTCGGTTTCTCTCCTCCTCCGCGACGCAACCGAAATGCTGAGCGTCGACAGAGGAGACGCGCGCGTCAGCTTCAAGCTGGAACATTGGTTGTCCGACTGAGGCTAAACGCGACATGCAATCTGGCGCTTTGCCCGCGTCACGTCCAGTACGTGAAATCCGCATTTGGCGGTCCAAGTGCGTAACTCCTCAAGTTGAGTCCTCTGAAGACCAGCTTACCAAACGCCAAAGCGAAGCTTCTGCGTCTCGTCAAACGCAAGAAACACGCGCTCACAGGCATGGGGCCCAGCAGCCCACTCTCTCTCACTCGTCTCTGCCTGGACGCACCAGGCATCAACGCAAGACTCGCGTCTCATCTCACAGAGACGCCAGGCGCGCATCAGACAGCCGCGACGCGAGAGCTGCGTCCCTGAAGTCTGCGTCCATACTGCACAGCACATGGATGCCTCCCGTCTTCGACGTTGTGAGGCTAGTCTCTTGATCCCTCTTCCATGGATTTGAGGGATTATTTAACAAAGAAAAGAAGTGCCCACCAGGTCACTTCATCTTGCTGTTGCCAACGGCTCATCTCCATCCTCTCGGAGTGCCGTTGCGGGTCGAGTGTGCACCGGCAGTCTTTAGTTAGACAGCTGACCTTGATCCCCCCATCAGCCAAAAGAAGTCGCTCCCATAGAAGGAGAATCTTCTCTGACGTTGAATACCCGGAGCTTACTGCGAACATGACAAGCAGAAGCAAGGGAAAAGGACTTGCAGTCAGCTCAGATGAGTCTGACTCTGAACCGGAAGGGGTGTATCAACACACTCGTACCCGGACTGGGGCCATTCCCCCGGTTGACTATAATGCCTTAGCCCTGGCATTAAAGTGAACGATTCCCACTCCGCCGTAGTGGAATCAGGGGCTTCAAACTCCTCCGTTGAGAAGGAGACCTCTGCCTACATGACAGGCACTCCTGATGAGACAGCTAGACGTCTGGAACAGATCCAAAAGAGACAAATGGAGATGATTGTGTCTCAACAGGAATCTATTGATGCTATCAAGCTGGCGCTTGCACAGCTGCTCGAAGACAGGAGGAGATCTCCTCCAAGGAGGTCGAGGGACAGAGAGAGAAAGGGAGGAAGCTCATCTTCTGAGCCTTCTGAAGAGAAGCTTCGATCTACTTCTGGCTCGTCCAAACCCTCGTCAAAGGGCGACCGAGACCCAGGGAAGGCTCATGTTAAAAGGATGAGTCAATTGGAGGAACGCCTCAATACCCTCGCCAGTCGCAAAGACCTCCAAGAAGCTGGAGTGGTTCGGCCCTATCCAGCTGAGTGGGATTTAGTCCCGTACCCTCCTAAGTTCAAGGCTCCAACCCTCCAAGCCTTTGATGGGAAGGGGTCCCCTAATCAGCACATCTACTACTTCAAATCCCAAACTGGGAATGTAGTAGATAATGACGCCATCCTGGCGCGACTGTTCATCGGCACCCTGAAAGGGTTGGCCTTTGAGTGGTTCATGAAACTCCCGGAAGGTTCTATCAAGAACTGGGGCGACTTGGAGAAGCTGTTCTTAACACGCTTCTTCGAAGATGACTCCGAGGTCACAATGCCCACCCTGTTAGCTACGAGACAGCGAAAGGGAGAGTCCGTCAAATCTTTCGTGGAAAGATTCGGAACGTGGCACTCTCGGTGTCCAAGCGTATGACCCAGGCCACTCTGGTGGAAACGTGCCACCACAACCTCCAAACCTCACTCCTTGCTTAAATAGGAGTTGCTGAAAGCCGCACCTGGAAACAATTAGTCCAATAAGGTGAACAGGCTGAGGAGATTGTTGCCCGCGTCAGGGCAGAAGAAGGCAAGCCGCGGCCGGAGAGGTCAACTAGGCGAGCGCCAGACACCTCCCTCCAGACAAAGCGGAAGGATAATTTGGCGACGGAGACCAAATCTCCCACCAAACCTCAACCAGCCAAGGCGAGTGGCTCTTCAAGCCAACCCCACGCCAACAAGCAGTATTCCTTCAAGGAGGAACATGTCGATTCGCTCTTCAAGCTACTCAAAAGAGCAACCGACTGAAGCTCCCTGAGGCCAGGCGCCCTCAGGAAGTCGGCAAGACCGACAACCCCAACTACTGCTTGTACCACAGGATGCTGGGACACCCTACCAGAAGCTGTTACATCTTCAAGGACATCCTTCAGGCTCTGATTGACGCGAAGGTGTTGAAACTCCGACCAGAACAGAAGGAGGTGACAGCCAACATGACGTCGGTTCTCCAGTTTGGAAAACAACCTCCAGCACCTGCAGGGGTGGTCCCAATCCCAGAGGAGAACTAAGAGTGGTCAACACAGACCCTCACCAGCAGCAGGAGAAGGGCTTGGTACCCGTCCCTACGCCTCAAGGGAAATCATGTGGGTCCACCCTGACCTAGTGGACACCAACAGTGGACTACTGTAACCAACAGGAAGTCCAAAGGCAAGGCAAAAGCTTCGTCCTGCCATGTTGGTATGTGCTTCCTCCCGAGAAGCAGAGGATGATGTTCCCTCACTGACTGATTCAGAAGAGGAAACAATAGTCTTGGCCGCAGAGCCCAACCAACCAATAACGGGGACACGTTCAGGACAGCCCTACTTGAAGCAGTACGGCGAAGTGGCGGCAAACCCTCCACAACCGGCTGCAGAGCCAACTAGCCCTCCACGAAGCCACCAGTGGAGAAACAAAAAGAGACTCGATTCTCTCGAGCTCTTTAAAAGGGTATAGCGGAAGGATCCACAACGCCTTACCGCTTTGATGTCTTGGCCCAATTGGCCAACATCCCGGCACGGATCACCCTGTATGAGCTTCTAAGACTATCAAAGTCGACCAGGGAAGCTCTACAAGAAGCTCTGGCAAATGCTGAGGTCTTTATGACCCAGGTGCCAAAGAAGGAAGATGTAGAGAATTGTCTCCACACCTCCCAGAATGCTCCCTGCATTACCTTCACGGCAGATGATATGCAGGTTAAAGGGAAGCATGATCGACCCCTGTACTTCACAGGTTATATCGGATCATCTGAGGTGAACCGCATTCAGGTAGATCCAGGGTCCGCATTGAGCATCATGCCCCGCCGAGTCATGCAACACCTCGGCATCCCTACCCACCGTCTGAGCCCTACACAGACGACCATCTACGGGTTCAATGCCAACGGCACCCGTCCGATGGGAAGATCAAGCTCAAGTGCCAGATTGGGAGCCTCAAGTCGGAGGTGACGTGCTACGTCATCGATGCCGACACTTCCTACAATCTGCTGCTGGGACGACCATGGATCCACCGCAACTCCATCGTTCCCTCCACTCTTCACCAAGTCATGAAATACATTGACGCGAGTGGGAAGGTGCAAACGTTGGTTGCCGAAAGGTATCCGTTTAAGGGGGTCGAAAATTATTTCACGGACTCCCTCCTATATCAGGATCCGGTGATGAAACCCCGCAACTGGAGGTGCCAGACTCTGGTAATGAGGCTGACACTGAGCCCGAGCAAGAAGAGTGCCTGTGGAAGTTGGAACCACTTGTAAAGAGCACTAATAAGCTCGATGTTGATAATACCACCGACGATGCAGGCGGTTGGTATATTAATGAGAATTTAGACTTTGAGTATTTTTCTGCGTGTGCATCCGATTCAAATACCGTCGGATACTAGTACCGACGTAGACGATGACATCTGGTCGGCAATGGATGCTTTGACATCATTGCATGTACAGTAAAATCATCTTTCGGGACATACCAGGATAATGGTGATGCGTAGGAATCTATATTCATGGTTCCGACAAGACGAAAAGGCCAAAAACCAATCCTTTTTGGGCGAATGACGACTGAACCAACGCCCCCGCGAAGAATCGGAAAGTGAGGAGAATCCCCTCAGCTCAGTCATTATGAACCAAAAGCGCTCAAAATGATGAAGTGCATGGGGTATGATCTAACCAACAGACCGGGTTGAACTTCGGCAAAGGAAGGAGAACGCTACCTCGATCCTTTGTGCCAAAGGGAAGGCCCCCGATTATTATCATCGGACGCGCCGGGGGTTGGGCTATGTATCAACTCCGGTCCCATCAGCCTCCGATTCTCAAGAATCGTCGAGCAACGATTACTCTTCAGACACATCATCTTGGGAGTCAGATGTCAGTGTCAGCAACATCTTCAAGGAACTTTCAGTGAACATGGTTTCGACAAGCCACCTGGAAGATGGAAATGAAGAAATGATCCAACCTGATACAGATCCTTGGATCAAACATTTAAATGCTCTTTGGGATACCCGCTTTGAACAGCGTGAGCCACCCACAGAAGACAAGGTTGTTCAGATCAACCTAGGAGATGAGGCTAACCCTAAGCCCATCTTCATAAGTGACGGCCTGTCACCTTCAGAGAAGAAGGATCTAATATCTCTTGTACAAGAGTATATAGACGTCTTCGCCTGGAATTATGAGGACATGCCAGGACTTGATCCTCAAGTGGCCATGCACCGCCTCAACATCAATCCGGACGTAAAGCCTATCAAACAACAACAGCGACGGTTTTGCCCAGAAATAATGGAGGCAATTCAATCAGAAGTCAGAAAACTTATTGATTCTGGCTTCATCAGGGAAGAACAACATCCCGACTGGGTAGCCAACATCGTCCCCGTTTTCAAGAAGAACGGGAAGATCAGGATCTGCATCGACTTCCGCGATCTAAACGAGGCCTGCCCCAAAGACGAATTCCCATTGCCAATCACAGATGTTATGATTGACAATACTTGTGGATTCGAACGAATGTCCTTCATGGACGGATTCTCAGGATACAATCAAATCAAAATGTATCCTGATGATGAAAAGCATACCTCCTTCAGGACTCCTCTAGGGGATATTGCTATACTGTCATGCCTTTTGGACTGAAGAATGCGGGGGCAACCTACCAAAGGGCCATGAATGCCATTTTCCATCAGCAAATGCGCAAAACGGTGGAATGTTATGTCGATGACATTGCGGTGAAAAGTCGCATTAAAGGAGATCACATAGCTGATCTGAAGGTGGTCTTCGATATCATGCGGGCTCATCAATTGAAGATGAACCCCACCAAGTCCTTCCTGGGGGTAGCCAGTGGCAAATTTCTAGGATTTGTTGTGACTTCCACAGGAATCCATTTGGATCCGGAGAAAGTCCGCGCTATCTAAGAGATGCAACCCCGAGAAACCTCAAGGAACTTAGGGGTTTACAGGGTCGATTGGCGTACATCCGCAGGTTCATCTCAAACCTCTCCGGAAGATGCCAGCCCTTCGCTAAGTTGATGAAGAAGGGTGTCTCGTTCATTTGGGACGATGCTTGCCAACAAGCTTTGAGGAAATCAAACAATACCTCACCCAACCACCAGTCCTTGCAGCCCCGGTGTCCGGAAAGCCTTTCCTGGTGTACGTCCGGGTAATGGACCATTCTTTAGGAGCTCTACTAACTCAGAATGATGAAGAAGGACGAGAACAGGCAATCTACTATCTGAGTAGAACAATGATCAGAGCCGAACATCGGTACAACCCGATCGAGAAGGAATGTTTGGCACTAGTGTTCGCCATTCAGAAAATGCGACACTATCTGGTAGGCCAGACTATAAATGTCATATCAAAAGTCAACCCCCTGAGGTTACTTATGACAAAGCCTTCTTCACTAAATGGCCGGCTGGCAAAATGGGCCATGTTGCTATCCCAGTATGATATGCACTTTCTGCCGCAGAAAGCCATTAAGGGATAAGCGGTGGCAGACTTCCTAGCTGAACATCCAGATCCGAGGGCAGCCAAAGTCTACGAGGATCTCCCAGACGAAGTGGCCGAAGTCTACCTGACTCAGACATCGTTCGAAAGTCAAGTGTGGCAACTTTTCTTCGACGGTGCATCAAGGACAAGCCCCAAGGGACACGTAGTGGCGGGGGTAGGAGTAGTACTTGTCTCCCCACAAAATTATGTGATCCCCCGAGCTGTCTCGCTAACGGAGCCTTGTTCCAAATGTGGCGGAGTACAATGCTCTATTGATCGGGATGCAGCTCGCCGATGAGATTGGCGTTAAAAATCTCGAGGCATACGGTGACTCTAAACTCATCGTCAGCCAAATTCGCAGGGAGTACGAAGTCAGACATGAAGACTTAGTACCCTATTACAACGCAACTATCGCATGGCCGAGGGGTTTGCTAACTTCTACATCGACCATGTACCGCGCAGGCAAAATGCGCACGCCGATGCACTCGCATCCCTTGCAGCCTCCCTAGCTCTTCCAGCTGGAGCAATGGAGAAAATATTCGTCTACAGCCACGACTTACATTGCCCGAAAAATACTCTCGAGGACTATCAGGAGTCAAAGGGAAACTGTCGAGGCAAAGAAGTGCTGGAATTGTCAGCCGGTCCAGAGCTTAAAGACTGGCGATTCCCCTACATCGACTATGTCTTGTACGGCATCCTGCCTGAGGACGCCAAAGAGGCGGCTGCCATTCGAAGGAAAGCCCCTAAGTTTTACTATAATGCGATTACACGAACATTGTATCGTCGGTCGCATGACGGGATCTTACTCCGTGCCTCTCACCAAAAGAGGCCCAGGAGGTATTGAAAGAGGCCCACGACGGTACGTGCGGAGCCCATCAACCTGGCCCAAAACTGGCACATCGACTCCAAAGATTGGGTTACTATTGGCCTAAGATGATTGCCGATGCCGTCGCCTATGCAAAAGATGTCACGCTTGCCAAATACATGGAGATTTTATCCATCAAGCACCAGGGTACCTCCACTCTACGATCTCTACATGGCCATTTGAAATGTGGGGGATGGATGTGGTTGGTCCTATCAGCCCACCATCATCAAAGGGACATCGGTTCATTCTAGCAATAACTGATTACTTTTCCAAATGGGCCGAATCCATTCCTTTGAAGGAGGTGAAGTCGTCCAACGTGATCAAGTCGTAAAACATCACGTTATTTACCGTTTCGGTGTACCTCGGCGGATTGTCCATGACAATGGACCCCAGTTCATCAGCCAGGCATTCCAGAGATTCTGCGCTAAGTTCAGAATCCAGAGTGTGTCCTCAACGGCATACTATCCCGCCGCTAATGGCCTCGCAGAAGCTTTCAACAAGACCATTGGCAAGCTTCTCAAAAAGTTCGTCTCGAAGAGTCAACGCGACTGGACGACAAGCTAGGCGAATGCTTATGGGCCTATCGCAACAACAGTGCGAACCCCGACAAAGGCCACGCCGTTTTCCTTGGTATACGGTGTGAAGCCGTGCTTCCCCTGGAAATCCAATTCCATCTCTACGCGTCGCCTTGACAGCGGAGATGACGACAGAGGAGAAGCATCGACAGCGACTCCAGGAACTGGAGGCCTTAGACGACAAGCGTCTGCAAGCCCAACAGCAAATCGAGCTCTACCAAGCTCGAATCACCAGAGCCTTCAACAAGAAAGTTAAAGTACGAACTTTCAAGAAAGGCGATCTTGTCTTAGCCGTCAGAAGACCCATGGTGATGACGCACAAGACAAAGGAAAATTCCAACCCAAATGGGAAGGACCATTTGTGGTAGAGTCAGTCTACTCGAATGGATCATATCGCCTCATAACCTCGAATGGCGATACACTTATGATGCCAATCAATGGCAGATTCCTGAAGAAGTACTATCCTTAGATGGTATTCTTCCGCTGATCAAGTTAATAGTACACCTCTGATCAAAGCAAGAAGAATTTCTTCATTAACATCCGACGCCTCCAACGGCTAAGGATAGAGGAAAATGTTGGCTTTTAAGCCCAACATAAGTCTTCGACAACTCATCATGCTGAGGGGAATAGCATGGCTAGCCCAACTCAAACGGTAGTTGGTAAAGGCACCTCAAATCCGTTGATAGCTGAGGGTTTGCTAAAAATCCTAAAGTGGACTTGGCTCCACTCTTTCCTCCACAATCCCCTACCAATTCTCATCCACAGAATGGTAGGTCTACAAAATACAACCATTACTAAGTTAACACTATACCTCTGGTAATGGAAACTTTTTAATATTCCTTGTCGAGTACAAAGTTTGCTTGTCAACTCTACACGGAGTACCAAATTTTCAAATTTGCCAAGTTAACACTACACCTCTGGCACTTCAAATTTTCACTTGTCAATTCTCACCAATAGAATGACAGGTCCTCAAAATTGCTCTTATCATGAGGCAATCTTTGACAAATTGCTGTTAAAAGTTCAACACCACACCTCTAAACAGTAACCAAGTTTCTGCCAGGTTTAATATCACACCTCTGACAGTCACTTTTCTTCCTTCCATATCGAAGCTGAAATGGAGGATGCTAAGTTAACACCACACCTCTAGCATCCAAGTCATTGCTAAGTTAACAATACACCTATGGCCATGACTTTCCCTCGACTTCCTTATCCAAGCCGAGATGACCAATGCTAAGTTCAACATTACACCTCTAGCATTACCTCACTGTCAAGTTAAACATTACACCTATAACAGTGAACTTCTGAGTTAAGTTAATATCACACCTCTAACTCACACCCTTGTCAAGTTAACATTACACTTCTGACAAGACCACTTTCAACCCGTTAAGTTAATATCACACCTCTGACGGTAACAAATTTCCTAGATTCCCCACGAGTCTAGTCCCACTTGTTATTCTCTTCAACAGAATAACAAGTCTACCTAAAAATATTGTTAGGTTTAATACTACACCATCAACAGTGTTTCCCTCAAAGCCCCAGTTGAGCTCAATCAAGTTAATCCCAAACACTTGATAAAGTTCACCCTCCCTGGGGGTACCAATTATACTTGTCACTTTCTCTTATAAAGTGGCAGGTTCATCAAAATTTCATCTCTGTCAAGTTAATATTACACCTCTGACAGTATTGTGAAAATTCCTGAATCTTGACTTATTAAGATTATCATCATAAATTTAACAAAGTCAAAGATTCTTTTGCTTCTACGAGTCTAAGACAAAAAGTTCAAGACAATGAAAGAGGCAAAAGAAAAGTGTCACTTTTATTTATTTCCAAACATATGAAAGTGATACAAAACGCTCTCTTATACAATAAGATGGAGTGTTACAGTAAAAACGCTCTCTTATACAATAAGATTGAGTGTTACAATTAAGGAGTACAAAGAAGTCCCTCTCTCTCTCTCTTAGAGGTTGCACTCACTCCTTATAAGCCGCGTCTGATTCCAAGTGCGCGATGTTTTGTGGCTACAATAGAAGCTGGTTACACCACAATGCATGATGTAAACATCGAAAGCGCCCTAGCTGACTAAGCTCAGAGCAATGGTGTTCTTGAGGTCTGGTGGCAGCAGAAAGTCCTGCAACCCTTCGTTCAGGAGCGTCTCTTTCCTAGCAGGCCATCCAACGGACATAGACTGTCCTTGATGTGACTTCTGGAGTGGGAGAGGAAGAGGATCTTGTCCGCCACCACAACCACCGGAACCCTCATCGCCGTCATGCATAGCCTGACCATCTTTTGCCAGCAGGCATGAATGGCGAAGCAGATCTGAAGAGACCTTGGCGAGGGTTGGGTCCTCGTCAGAGACGTAATATACTCTCTTATAGGTGACGAGGACCATAATATACTCTCTTATAGGTGAACATCGAACAAGTTCGCCGGCCAAAGCATCCTTCCAGGGGCCCATCAAACCAGCAAGTCTACCTGCAAGGAATGAAACAAAAGAATCAGAACAATCTGCAACTTAGTATGTTTCAACAGAGAAAAACTAAGTCGCAAATGCAGACTGCAGACGCGGGAATGATCCACGCAGTCAGCCAAGCAGACGCGGGAATACCCACGCAGTGAGCCAAACTGCTGCATCAGCAGAGACAAACGCGAATCAAAACACGGTCTCATTCTGCGCCCAAGTCGAAAGCACAGACGCCGAAAAGGCACAGACGCCGAAAGTTGCCATCTCCTTGTTGAGTTAACAAGAGTTGCAAGGCTCGGGTCTGAAACCTTTTGGAATTCGTCCAAAGCAGTGGCTATGAAACGCGCTAAGACAGTGGCTTTGAAACGCAAGCTTTGTGAACAAAGCCAGCGCCAAGTGCCAAAGACCCCTGCACTCGCGTCCAGAGAAGTTCAAGTCTGTGGCGCAAATTCCAGAAGGAATGCACCAACACAGACTTCGTGAGGGGGTCCAGATAATGATGATGCCAAGGTACAGGCCGTGGTAGATTAAAATATCATGGCTAATCGGGATGGCGTACCAACAGAGGCTTCTACCAAGAGTCCGGCTCTCTGCGTCCAGACGCGGACGTGCAAGATGATCAGAGAGACACTCTGCCCCAAAGAGACCAAACAGGAGCATACAAGCCCTGGGTCATCTTCATCCACAGAGCCATCCTCATCCATGGAGACAATACTCTAAAGAGGATGAAGGTTCTCAGAGCGCTCGCTCTCAAAAAGAAAACAGTCCAAAGATTGGATTAAAGGGAGAGGGTGCGCCCTATTTATAGGCAACCCCCGATAACTGCAATTAATGATCTCTTACTCTGAACCGCCGGCCTTAATGACCGCACGATTGTCAAGGTCCAATAAGGGACTGACGCGTGTAACGCCGCTTCGAAAACCGTCGCAGGCGCCAATCTCCAACCACCCGCATCGGTTTCTCATTAAAGGGAATTAACGCTCAAGACCAATAAGAAGCCGACGCGTGGATAACCGCTTCGGGAAACAGTGGAAAATCTGCATTCCCGATCATCAATAGAGATTTGAAGATCACATCAAATCTTTATGACAGGCTGTATGTAACGCCTGGGAGGTTACACCAAGACGCAGACTGAAGAACCGTATCCAAAATTCGCGTCCCCTCCCCAGATTGGATGACGATCACCCGCGTCCTAGAGGAATGTCCGCGTGATGCAAAGTCGCGTCCCCTCAGCAAACGGGGTCCTTTTTAAAGGAGAACACTTAGTCCATTTTGGGATTAATGGAAAATGCACAAGGCTGCGTCCCTCGCGTCTGCTTGATCCGCGTCTTTCCTAGCGAAGCAGATTCGCGTCTCTCCCTACAGACGGATGCCGCGTCTTCTGAACTCATGGCCGCGTCTCCCTATGGATTGACGATGCGTTTCATCAAAAGAACTTGTTCTGCCCAGTTCTTCTGAAACTCATGGCCGCGTCTCCCTATGGATTGACGATGCGTTTCATCAAAAGAACTTGGTTCTGCCCAAGTTCTTCTAAACTCATGGTCGCATCTCCCTATGGATTGACGCTGCGTTTCATCAAAAGAACTTGGTTCTGCCCAAGTTCTTCTGAACTCATGGCCGCGTCCCTTATGGATTGACGCTGCGTCTCATCAAAAGAACTTGGTTCTGCCCAAGTCCTTCTGAACTCATGGCGCGTCTCCCTATGGATCGACGCTGCGTTTCGCCCAAAGAACTTGGTTCTGCCCAAGTTCTTCTGAACTGATACCCGCGTCTCCCTGTGAACAGAGGCCGCGAGTCGATGCTGCGTTTCATTGAAAGAACTTAGTCTTACCTAAGTTCAGTATTCACAGCCAGTGATCAAGAAGTTGGATTCATCCACAGCTAAGCAAAGAAGATAGAACAAAAAATGTCCTTTTTATATCAAAAGTGGATACAAACACTCTGATAAATAGAGTGTCCTTTCTTTACAAAAAAAAAAAAAGAAAAGAAGGCTAAATGTCCTGGTTCGCCAACGAACGGATTTGCTCCCTGAGATGATGCATCTTGATCTGACGTGCCTTCTCAGCCTCCATCATGGCTTGGACCCGCAGCTCCTCTTCAGATAGGAAGGGTTTTGCAGCCAGCTGCGCTCGCAGAGATTTCACCCTGGAAGAATGTAGAGACAGACTCTCTTCAGCTCGCGCCTTAGCCGCCTGTTGCTCCGCAAGCTCCTCTTTGATGGTAACAAGCTTCTTCTCATTGATCGCTAGCACAGCTTCTGCCTTGGCAATGGTGTCCCGAGCCTTAGCAATGGTGTCCCGAGCACTGATGATGACGTGCTCCGTGCTCTGCATGACAATCTCGGATTCCCTTGAATCGTCAGTTAGTTTCTGACATTCAGCCTGGGAATATTCGAGGCTGCGGATCTCTGCATCTATTTGTGCCTCTGCCTCCTGTCGCTCTTGTTCTTGAGCAGCTAAGAGCCGGGTTAGGGTGGCCTGAGCCTCACTAGAAGAGCTGGCATTTTCCAAAGACTTCAGCTCGTGCAGGTCGTCTCCCAGTTGCTCCACCACCCGCAGACACGCCTGGGCAAGTGAGGGGCCTCCGGTTAATTCGACGTTCTCGGCCAGATTTCTGAGAAGCGTCTGGGCAAAATTGAAGGAGCTGCTTTCACGTAAGATGAGATCAATACATGATCCCATCGAAGCAAAGAATTGTTGCACCATCTGGCGTGCCAGTTCCCCCATATCGTCACCACCTAGGAAGCTTCCCGACCCCTTTTCTGTCACGGGATAAGGCGGATCTTCTCGCACAAGAGTTGTGCTGACCACCGATACGGCTAGAGCAGAAGTAGCCTCGAGCGTTTCCAGAGGTGCTATCTCTGCAGGAACCTCCTCCTCAGAAACTTCAGCCGAGACCTGAGCCGTGTGGCCTTCTGGAGGATATCAATCATTGGACTCTCCACCTGAGCCCCCTTAGTTCTCTCTGCAAATGACCACAACATTAGCCCACAAGGTGAAAAGCGAAACATTCAAAATATCAGAACTTCCTTACCACCTGGGAGGTCCAGAGATATCGAACCCTTGGAGAAAAGTACCTGCAATGGGAGCAACTGTCGCCAACGGTGGTGGCGCCGTCAACGGTTCCCCCCGTACATTTCTTCCTCCGAGATATGGGAGAACTTGCTCGGATCAGGAAGAGTGGGTTCATCACCGTAGTCGACCTTGTCTTCAAACTCGCTTTCCCCTGAGTACGAGGAAGAAGACAGCTCAACGCGAGGAAGCTCTGCAACCCGAGCCTTGCCTCCAATTACCCCAGTGGTAGGACTGGATCAATTGCCCGAGGACTGGAGATGAAGACACAAGGAGACCCCGACTGCTGTGCCTCATCTCTTCTTTCATGAGTAGAAGAAGGCTCGGGATGAGCTAAAATCCCCGGAATATCGACATCTCCTCCGCTCATGGTGTCGACCTCTAGCTACTCATCCTCGTCAGTGGCGGTGGATCGATCAACGAGCTCCCCTTCCTCCGCAGACCCGTGGTCTCTGCTAAGCGACCTGGGAACACGGACTAGAGGAGTTTCTTTTTCAGCTATATCCTCCTCCCTCAGTTCCCCAACATCAGAAGGGATAACTGCCGGTGGAACCACAGCTGTCGACAGTTCCCTGACACCAGAAGGGATGGCCGCTGGTAGAGAAACTGCTGGCGCCAAGTCTCTCCGCACCTTCTTACGGGCAGGCCCAGCAGTGGAAGTAGAGCCCTGATGACGCTTGCTCACCGCCTGTCGAGACTTAGTTGCTTGCGGCTCTGCCCTTGTTGCTCGCGGCTCCGCCTTAGTCGCTTGCGGCTCCGCCCTTGGTGGTCGTGGCTCCGTGGCTCGTGGCTCCCTTCTCGTTCTTCTCCCGACCTCCTTCTGGGCTTCAGGTACTGTTCTACGAGTTTCGACGGTTTACCGGACTCTGTCCTTGCCTCGAGACTTGCATTGATGCTCTCGATGCATGAAGACGCCGGAAAAAAGTCTGGTGTCTGGATGGCTTGGGAGTACCAAGTGCAGAAGCTGAGGCTCATATGGCACTTGGGCCCCTCGAGAGGTAGACGAAAAGTTGCTCCCGTCCCTCCAGCCACACTGTAGTACTAGGCCCGAGCACCCTCGAACAGGTTCCCTTCAAAGGCGAGTCGAGCATTGGGGTTCCTGACATAGAGCTGATCATAGCCGAACTGTCGAGCGAAGCGATTCGGCATGTACGGCTCAATGGTGCATGACGTCCCTTGCCGGAAAAGCACATATCCGGGCCCGAATATTGAGCAACCACCAGAAGGCTCCCGTGGATAGCCTCGTGAAATCATCTGGGCCCGCGGAATCAATAAGTAGATCCCCGAAAGATGCACCAGGGATCTGGGGGAGGCAACGATTGAGCTGGTAGTTCGCAGGGTCTGAAAGGCACTTCCGGACGTAATATATATAAGGATCACGCCAGTTCGAACCCTCCAACCGCTGTACAAAAGGGACAGAACTCTCCCTCCAACGCACCGCCGTCATCAAGGAAGGGCAATGCATCACGTACCAAGCCATGAGGTACGTGTAAGGCAGCTCGACCCGAGGGTTGGGACGCTTCACCGTCGGATTCCCCTCTGAGTCAATATACAGCTTTCCCTCGGAGTCTGCAATTTTCGGTGGCTCGCAGAAATTCTTAGCTAGCGCCCGCAGCCCGCTCTGAATACCAGCCGCCACGGCCGGGAGAAGGGCTATGGGGTTGCCATGAGCCAGGAGCACCGCCGGGTACACCACGTCAGCAACAATAACTTCATGTGGCAGCGTGGGCACCACAAAACGCTTCAGCCACAGCATCAGAAAGCCCGCCAACAGCGCCCGTTCGGAGATAGGGGTCCGGGCTTGATGGTGAAAGCTTTCAAAAACCAAGTCAGGGTCGAAACCGTCCTCGTTCGACTCCGTGGTGTAGAAACTGTCAGAAGCCTGGTCGATCCTGTCTTCAATCTCCCTATCGGAGCTGGGAGCCAATCGGGTTATCAGATGGTCTTTGGTGTGACGTTGTTGAACAAGTAACTGGCCCAAGACAGTTGCTTGACTCCCTGCGACCGCCATTTGGTTATCTGGCCGCAAATGTGGAAGTGACATAGCACTTCCAAGTAGGTCTCATATATTAGGGGATACTCCTCCTTCAAAAGGTGAAGCTCCACAGTGGTCGGGACATATTCCTCATAGGGAATGTCCCCTGTTGCCATCCTGAGACTTCATGCAGCTCGTGCAGAGCGAGGCCCATCTCCCCGACCGGAGTGAAGAACGTCCCCGTCAAAGAATTATAACGCTCTAGAACCCCGAAGAAGTTCTGAGAGCTTTGAGGGATCCCCCACTGCACGGCCCTGACTGCTGAGTACAGTCCCACACGCTTTAGCAGATCCCCGAGCTCGGTAAGGACAAAGCCGACCATCCTGCCCCACCAATAGTTCTCCGTGGAATGGACCCACCCGGGCTCACGGAACCCAACCGGATAATCACCCTCCGCTTCCATGAATGCGTTGAGGAAGGTAGTGCCAAGTTGTGATATCTCTTTAGCCGGAACCTCAGACTTGCGCGACCCAGGGAAAAGGCCGATAACCGACCTGTCATGGATATCATGACTGTGTACTTTATGGGAGCCCAAATCACCGAGAGTAATCTCAGGGACATATCGAGAAAGGTCCCATTCCATCTTCCGAGGGACGGACATGTGCTGGAAATAGGACAGCGGGAACATCCTCTCCATATCCGGAAGAAAGAATCTTCCACCCCTTATTTGACGGAGCCATTTGTAAGTTCCGTCATACACGCGATAGCCGCCATCGTGGATACGATCTCCGAAGAAGAAGGCAGGCTTCTCCAGCTTGATGCCAGCATCCGTTGTGAATGCTGCATCGGTCATAAGCACCCGAAGAGTCCTCATGTCAACATTCGAGAGCCTCTCCTCACGAGCCTGCGACTGGTCAGCAGTCACAGGGACAGTCCTTTGTAGCACAAAGGTCAAGTCCCGGTCAGCACCACCTACATGTCCAAAGTGGCGCGTCTTGGCGAGTGAAGTAGTAAGGTGTGGCGCTGCAAAAAAAAGGACACTTAGTTAGATACTTTATCAAAAGCAAGGAAAAAAATGCTAAGTGTCATAACCCAGACGCAGAAGAGACACTGGACGCACGAATTATCAAATCTGCGTCCAGACCTGCGCATCAACGTCCAAACGCAGAAGAGATACTAGACGCAGGAATTATCAAACCCGCGTCCAGACCTGCGAATCCACGTCCAAACGCAGAGGAGATACTGGACGCAGGAATTATCAAATCCGCGTCCAGACCTGCAAGATTTGCGTTTTGCAAACCAATACTTATGAGATTCAAGTACTTGGACTCAGGCGCCAGACCGTAAGAACCAGCACCTGATGTTGCAGAACGCAAGGATCAAAGTCCGCGTTTAAACCCTTCACAATTAGAAATATTCTAAGTGAAGGGTCCAAAGGCAGGACCTAATGGCACCGGGTCATCAAACCCGCACCTCAGTTATCAACCCAAAGACTGCGTCTGGGAATCAAACACGATTTAAATTGTGTGTTAAGGGTTCTTAAGGGTTCGTTGAACTTCCTTTAATGGCGAAATTCATGCCTAAAAGGCATTTTACCTTGGAGACCTTGGAGAACAACATCCTGCGCAGAGGAGGAGCTGCCCTCCGGGCCTCGGCGACGGTCGCCTTTGAAGAAGAAGAAGTCGGCTTGGTCTTGGGTGCCATTGCTAATTCAATCCGAGGTTAAATAGATGAACAGAAGGGGAATTCTCTTTCTTAATTTTATCAGCGAGTGCGTTCGGAGAAGAAGAGGAATCTTCCCAACTGTGGCCTTTTATAGGCACAAGGATTCGCGAAGATACGCAGCGTATGGCCCGATGAATTCTGCGGCGAATCTCTGTTCGACGCGTGGAACAAAATCACTTTAACGCATAGAGAAGATCATGCGCCACGACTCTGCAGCGAATCGTCGCTCGACACGTGGCACGGATCATTAATGAGCCAGGAAATTCGCGCGCCAAAAGGTGAAATCCCGTCGGTTCCTCAGGCCAACTGGCAGCGCAATCATGACGTGGCACGGACTCGCACCGATGACCATGTCTCTTCGATGATATGCCTCGTCAGCATCGCCATAAATGCGCCCAGACAATCGCGTCTATATTCAAAAGATGCGTCTCTCCGAAGTTCGCGTCTTCAGCTGAACATCGCGTCTGCCTTATGAAGATCAGTCGCGTTTCCATTGCCAAAGGTCGCCTCTCGCTAAGAAGTCGCGTCTTTAAAGTAGTCTCATCTCTGCTTTTCAAAAAGGAACCGCGTTCAGTCCCTGCTTCTGCGAATTAGTTCAACAGTACACTGGCACTAGCAGAAGACCAACCACTCCTGGCTTAAAGCGCACCCGTGACAGACTTAAAAGCAAACGGGGGTTTAGACTATGTATCTAGACACTCAACATGATCAACTCCGGTGGCTTCAAAGAGTTCAACAGTACACTCACGAAGACCAACTCCAGAATAGATCAAACCCGGAGCATTAACAGTCTAGTCATGAAGGCAAATGCAGCTAGAATCCAAAGTATTTCGAAATCCGTCCCAGTTAACTGCGGAATATCGAAACTTTGGAGGGGGTTCTGTAGGCTGTCTAAAAAAAACCAAGACAAGCCACCAAACGCAGAGATCCAAGATCCAGACGCAAGACTAAATATGACAATCAAGACGCGAAAGTCCAAACCCGCGTCTCAGCATTAAGCACGTGGGCCCGACACCCGCATCTCAGCCTCAAGACGCGAGGGTCCGAACCCGCGTCTCAGAACCAAGGCGCGTAGGCTCAAAACCCGCGTCTCAACCTCAAGACGCGAGGGTCCAAACCCGCGTCTCAACCTCAAGACGCGAGGGTCCAAACCCGCGTCTCAACCTCAAGGCGCTAGGGTCCAGACCCGCGTCTCGGTTACAACCACCCCGATTATGGCGCCATTCACCGCCCATGTAGCTGGGAAGTTGGCTCTCATCGTGGAGTATTTTTAGGGGACACGTTCACCCCCTACAGCCTATATAAATGCCCAGTTGCTATGGAGGGGGGAGAGCATCAGAAGAAATCGGAGAGCATCAGAAGAAATCAGAGAGCATAAGAAGAAATCGAAGGGCATCAATAGACATAAAGAGGACCGAGAGATAGCAACAGGCGCGACACATACAGAGAGGAGAGAGCTCGACTCTTCAAGCTAACTTGCTGCGTACAAGTTGCTCTTCGCCTACCTTCTATTTTAGAGTTTTGGTAGACGGGGCTGAGTTACTCCTTCTACCTGCCAAGGAGAAGATCCCTTGACGGTCCAGACGGTCATCTGGTCAACGGAGAACAAGATTCACTCTCCACCGCCACAACGAAGAACCAGCACTAAACAAGGGGGGATTCAAGCTTCAACATCCTCCCTCCCTTGTAACCAGAAGATTAGTCTGTTGTAATTTTTCATCTG